>JBBPBX010061447.1:0-21121 GCA_038048925.1 Garcialebias charrua | reverse complement strand
AACAAAGTATCAAAAAACTAGCAAATCAAGGTAGATGTATAAAATCAAAGACAGGAACAAATCTGCATTGGTTTTTGCCAGGATTCCAACAGATTCTGAAAACCATTTAGAGAAGTCAAGTTCGAGAGCTTCATGTATGTATGTTATTACGTTTGTTGGTTAAATTTGATAACGGGTTGGAGAAAATCTAAAGTTGCGAAAGCATGCTTGTCAGGATTTCTTAAATATAAGTTTTCTTAAAATACAATTTCTATTCTTATTTTAGGTCGGCTTTGAAACATCTGTAGAACTAAAAATTAGTAAAAGTTTTAGGGTATGTATACTAATTTTAAGCATCACACGCTTACTTTAAGACAAAGCCCACCCAAAATTGTAGTAAAATATTGCTAAGAATGAGATTTTTGCAGCTAGGTTTAAGATTGTTTATCTTGTAAAATGATAAAATGTCTTATTTTTAGAAATCGTGTCAAGAAATTTTCACTTGTTACCAGATCTTTTTGCTTATTTCAATCCAAAAAAAAATCTAATTTTAAGTTGTTTTAAACTTGTTTTCAGAGTAGACTTTTCTCCAGTGTACTACTTTTGAGCATCAGAATCTTATTATAAGACACAAAAAGCTCACAATTGTAGTAAAATATTGCTCAAAATTAGATTTTTGTAGCTAGTTTCAAGATTCCGCGTATCTTGTTTGACTTGAACAAAATGTCTTATTTTAAGAAATCTTGTCAAGTGAATTTTCACTTGTTCCATTGGCAGATTTTTTTGCTTATTTCAAGCCAAAAAATCTTATTTTAATTTTTTTTTCTTATTTTTAGAGTGGCATTTTTTCCAGTGCTCTGATGTCCTATTGTCCTCTACTGGTTCCCCTCAGGGCTGTGTTCTTTCTGTGTTCTTTCGTCTCTTTTATTTATTTTATACACAAATGATTGTCGCAGCCATTTCCCTCAGCGTCACATTGTTAAGTTTGCTGATGACTCTGTCATCCTGTCCCTTCTGAGCAGTGATGACCCAGACCCCGGGCCTTGGGGACTTCACAGAATGGTGTGTCTTCCTTTTTAAAACTAAATGTTTCTAAAACAAAGGAGATGATAATCGATTTCAGGAAAAATTCTTCAGTAACAGCTCCCGTGGTCATTAACGGTGAAGCTGTGGAGGTGGTGCAACAATATAAATACCTGGGAATTGTTTTCGATGATAAATTGACCTTTGACCTTCATGTGAATTCACTTTGCAAAAAGGCCCACCAGAGGATGTATTTTTATTGGAAGCTTTGTGGTTTTAATGTGCAAAACTGCTGGCATAGACCTAAAGAACCTCGCAGACCTACACAAGGTGAGGTCAGTGAACAAGGCCAGGCAGATTCTGGCAAACCCTGATCACCCACTCCATGACGAGTTCAGGCTGCTTCCATCTGGACGCAGGTTTCTACAACCCAAATGTAGAACGAACAGATTTAAAAACTCATTTATCCCAGTAGCAATCAGGTTTCTTAATGCACACTAATTTTAACACTGTTATTTTAATGTCTTATTGTCTTGTGTTTATATGTGTATGTGTGTGTAAGTGCATATGTATGTATGAATCTGTGCACACCTATTGACTGCAAATCTAATTGCCACTCAAGGATAATAAAGGAGCTTGAATCTTGAATCTTGAAACTGATAGCCCCCAGGTGGCCGCAGAAACCGTGGTTCCCGGAATTGATCTCAATGTTATCAGGGATACCATGGCAGTTGCCTTCTCACGGGGACCTGCTGACTCAGGCACTGGGCAGCTTCTGCACCCACGTCCGGAGCTGTGGCAGCTTTCAGCCTGGCCACTGAAGGGAACTGGCTGAGGGCCTAAGGTTGGATTGTTTTTTTTTTCTCCAAACAAAACAAAACAAAAAAAAAACAGCAACAACATACACAAGGGAGTCCCTTGGTGTTGTTGTTTACTTGGGAGATGTTCAGTGGAAGGGTTCCTTTCTCCTTAACTGGTCTCCAACATCAGGATGGGCCTCTATTGACAGTCCTAGTAAGTTGTCTGTTCAAGGAGCATATGAGGGACTCATGCGTGCCCCTTGTATATATGAAATTCTTTCCCCTCGGGACCTGGAAGGTTACCCTGTGCTTGAACTGGGTTCTTTACCTCCACATTGCCATCTGGTTGCTAGTGGCGTAAGGGGTCCCTTGCCCTTTTCCTCCTGTTTCTCAAAATTTCCAGGGAAACAGGAGATGATGGGTAATTACACTAGTGGAGCACGCTTGTGCTGTCTCTAGCTGGAGTTTTCATCTATGTGTCCAGTGGTAACATCAGGTTGCTGTTTCTACATGTGGCGTTTTTTCTTGTCAGGCTGTGCTCTCAACATACCTTGTAGACAGCAGCTGGGAAATACCTGTCGTATTAAGGCAGATGTTCTCACATGCATTTTACTGAGCATTTCAAGGGCGTGAATGGATTACGTTCCCATAGCATTTATGTTGCACCGAGTGACTGACTGATAAGGGAACTGAAAGTTATGCACCATAACTCATGTTCCCTGAAGGAAGGGAACGAGGTGCAACATACCTGGCCCTTTCAATGCTGAAAGCTCGGTGAAGTGCATTCTAAAGAAAGTAGGATGGGCGTCCGCGTCTTAAATACCCAGAGGAAGGGGACTCTGACGTCCCTGCCGTAAAGGTGTGATTGTATTCCTTCAGGTAATCGCGCGGGGCGCAATTTCCCATAGCATTTATGTTGCACCTCGTTCCCTTCCTTCAGGGAACATGAGTTATGGTGCATAACTTTCAGTTTTCCTGGTGCAAAAACTGAGGATTTGGAATCTCCACCCCCACCCCAACACAACTCCTGACATTTCTGTGACAGTCCCCACCTGAGAGTCTGATGTGGTGTCAAGGCCAGGTGCAGTGGTGGCTCAGCACATCTTAGCATTCCAGACAGGCCAGATCCAGGTTCTGACAGGCTGGGTCTGTGGGGACGGGCTGAGTCCAGATGCTGTTTTGACCCCGCTGCCCTCCTGTATGTTGTTTATCTTCAGCTGTTGGCACTCACTCAAAAAACAGAAAAAAAAAACGAACAAAAAAACAACAATGTTCGTTTCTACCTTCCCCAGATAGAAATCAGAAACTGACACTACTGGAGCTCAAAACACCTCAACCAGACTGTGGGCCCTGTGGGGCTGACAAGAACTGACTGGACCTTGACCACAGCTTAAGCACATTCTCCTGGCCAAATGAACCTGGATTCATTTTTTACCTTGACAGGAAAAGGTTCAATTTATAGAAAAGTTTAAGCATAAGAAAGAAAGAAAGAAATGTTTTTTTAAAACACTTATTTACAATAAAACCAAATATACATCAAGGTATCAAAATTTATCTTAAGGAGCCTTTATTTATTAATTTATCTTAAGGAGCCAATAAATAAAAAAACTTTCACACATTACCACACAACACAAAGTTTTTAACACTGGACTCTGTGTCATCAAACGGGTTATTCACTCAACTCATGGTCATGTAATCATTCAGTTTGCACTACTTCTCATATTGCACTAATGTTTGTATTACATTACTGCCTATAGTCATACTGCTGTTTACATTTACTGTTTACATTTATTAATACTGTTTACATTTATTACTACTGTTTACATTTACACTGCTTTTTATATCTACACTACTGCTGATATACAGTATATATTCTTTCTACTAGCCTTATTGCACATGCCACTTTACCTGTATACCAATATCAACTACCTCATACATATACTGTGTACATTAACCTCATATGCTGCTTTGTCACTCTTTTACAAATGTCAATGCCAGAACCTTCATTTTATTTTATAGATATACTTTTTATACTTTTATACTACTATGGAAAACTCAGGACAGTATTACATTTTTATTATTTCATTTTAAGCTTATGTTTATTAAATGTTTTGGTGTTTTAGTGTTTAAATGGTTACTGTTGCACCGAGGGACTGAGAGAAATGCAATTTCAATCATGTGTATGCCCTGTACATATTGCAGTTTTGACAATAAAGTTGACTTTGACTTTGACTTCACTTGGACACAGAGTTAAAAAGCAGCTGTCCATCAACCACAGAGCACACAATATTGTTAAAACACCACAGAGAAAAAAACTCAGTCATGTTATTCATCATTGAAAAAAATAAAATCAGCCTTTACTCCAGGGATCAACAACCTTTTTGAGACTGAGAGCTACTTCAGTGGGATCAAATGACACCAAGGGTTACTTGTTTGATACAAACAAATTTGCATGACTCACCTTTAATTATAGTATAATGTATTTACATACATGTGGATATATGACTGCCGGATCACACCTGATCTGATCTGTATTATTAAAGACTCCACACAATGATTATCAGTAAGGATTTAGCTTGGTAAATATGATCAATTATTATTGATAATTAGTGATTAGAACTCTAAATCGAAAACTTGAGTCCTCAGTTTGAACCCTTTTATGGCTCTTCTGTGTAACTGTAAATTGTTCCTAGCTGTGACTGGGAGTGTGGATGGTTGTTTGTCTCTTTGTCTGTCTCTGGGACAAACTGGAGACCTGTCCTGGGTGTCCCCTGCCTTCACCCAAAAGCAGAGGAGATTGGCCCCAATCCCAAACAAAGGGGACAAAACGAATGATTTACTACTGTAGAAAACTGATATTTAAACATAAATTACTATTTATTTTATGTTAATCTCAATCAATGACATTTGAAACTCAGTGTATTTTATAAATATTTTATTAACTGTTTTGTTGAAATGAATACATTTGTAACATTAATTCAAAATATGCCTTTTACTATTAGCAACTTCTGTAACATTTTAAGAACCTATCCACAGTATTCCTGGGGGTGTCACTGTAGAAGCAAATGTGCATTGTACTTCCTGTCCGACACCGGAAGTGCCTGTATTCCATAGGCGGAGTATGGATCGCGGGTGTTTTTGAAAGTTATTTTCATTCATTTTATCGGAGCAAACACAGCTTTTGTTTAAACGGAACGTTTACTGAAATGTCCTACCGGGGTTCAGGTACCTGCTGTGCTGTTCGCGGCTGCACCAACAACCGGACCAAGCTAAATCTTTGGCTAAAACAACAGTGTTTTCAACACGGACCCAAAACAAAGAAAGAGTGTTCCTGCATCCTTCTCTATGGCTGTGTCTGCGCGATCAGGTAACATCTGTAATTTCTTTTTATTCAGGGAGGGTTTATTAATGAGAGTTTTGGATGATTTACTGTCTTAAAATGATATATGTCAGGCGCGACCGGTATTTTTAGCCGAGATAGCTGCTAATAAACCTTAGCCGAGAGGCCGGAGCAAACGCGTTCGCTATTTATGTAGTTTTAAATTATGTCTGCGCGATCAGGTAACATATTTTTATTCGGGGAGGGTTTATTAATGAGAGTTTTGGAAGATTTACTGTCTTAAAACGATAGATCTCAGACGCGACCGGTATTTTTAGCCGAGATAGCTGCTAATAAACCTTAGCCGAGAGGCCGGAGCAAACGCGTTCGCTATTTATGTAGTTTTAAATTATGTCTGCGCGATCAGGTAACATCTTTTTATTCGGGGAGGGTTTATTAATGAGAGTTTTGGAAGATTTACTGTCTTAAAACGATAGATCTCAGACGCGACCGGTATTTTTAGCCGAGATAGCTGCTAATAAACCTTAGCCGAGAGGCCGGAGCAAACGCGTTCGCTATTTATGTATTTTTAAATTATGTCTGCGCGATCAGGTAACATCTGTAATTTCTTTTTATTTGTCCCTCCTCTTTTAACAAAACGAGTGGTGTTCCCACATTTTTAATGAACTAAAACAACAAAGTTTGGACTGTCTTCAACTGTATTACTCGCATGTAAACAAACGGTGTTTCCGGTCAACCGGAAGTTGTGTGCACATTTCGCGCAAAGCGTCATGGGGCGTAGGAATACTGTGGATTAACAATAAAATTGTCCAATCAAGTCCTGTTTGCACCAACTGTTTCGTTTATAACACTTCAGAAGAACTCTAACTTGTAGATACAAGTAATCAGTAATATAAAAAAAACAAACTGACATTTTTAAATTAATCATGTGACATTAGTAATGGTCTTCAGATCTGCAGCATTGTTGATAATAATGATAATACTTTATTTATAACGTCCTTTAAAATAACCACATTTGCAACAAAGTGCTGTACATATAAACCATTTTCACTAATCATCACAACACTCTTTTAAAGAAATTATTTTTCAGATATGTCATCATTGCTTTTTTCAAAACCTCATCTGAAAATGCCTCATGAAAATTGTCTGCCATTTGCTCAAAGCTGCCTAGTTGAACTCTGACCTTCTTCTGCCTTTTTTGAGACACCACGGGGGTAGTTAGCATTGAAGCTAACATTTTAGCTGATGAAGTGTCACTCATGTTGTTTTGCTGTCACCACAGCCTACTAATAAGACACTGACACACTTGTCTTTCACAAATGTAAAAAGACCCCTTCCTCCCAGTCACTGCAGTGACTGGGAGGAAGCTGCAATAAGCAGCTTTACGAGCTTAACCGGAAGGTGGAGGCGATTTCTGAGAATCGCAGGCCACCGGCGGGTTTTGGGACTCTTCAGCATGGTGGAATCAATCTGGAAGAGGATTCATAGCATGGATCAGTGGAACGGATTCCCACAATTAAACCATATTACCAGCACTTTGGTGTGGACTTGTTCCTGTTTAAAGTGCTTTATAAATAAAATGGTATGGTATGGTATGGTATATTGGATTTGGATCGATGGACACTCAAGGTTGCACGAAAAGAAAACTGTCTTCTTGAAGAAAATCAACAATCAAGCTTATCTGACTCCCCGACAGCCTTGTAAATGGGCTGACTATCAGATTTCTCCTGGGTCATGAGTAATCGAGGACAACATCTGCATCTATTGCATCTCTCCCCTTTCAAAGGGAGTTTGACATCAGTCGTACTCACTACCCTCATTGGTTTGTTCGACCAGTGGGAGGGAGTTAGCTTTGGTCAAAGAGTTTATCAGAAATCAAATGAGTGAAGGTTACTTCAGAATAACAGAGAAAGATTGTTTTAAGAGAAGGACAGAAAACAGAAGCCAGTTTTAAGATTACTGGTTAAGCTGATTCTAACTTCTAAACAAATCTGAAAAGTTTAACTTGACATATTTTTCAACTTTAGACAGAGTTCTTTGACTCTAAATATACCAGCATATTAACACATGATCATTCAGCATATTGAAGAATATCAACACTGCTCATATGAATAACACAAGGTTATACTTTGATTATATTTGAATTAGCACAAAGTAAAAGAATGAGACAGTCTCTTGTGATTTAATTTGACTTTGATTCAAATTAATGGAATAAAACAGTGTTAGTGTGTTTCACTGAGAGATTTGGTGAAAAGGTGTTATCATTTTGGACAGTTCAGAGATCAGAGTGTGGTCCAGTACAGTCTCAGAAAGACAGGTGTATCACTACAGTCCCCCTTTTGGAAGTCATCGCCTGTCTATGGGGATGAGTTCCAACACGAAAGGATATCACCAAATGTCTCCGATCTTGATGCAATCTAGCAAGTGAAAAAAGAAAAATATAATCCCATATTGTTTGTTGGCAATTCCATACTGTTTGTACAAGAAAGTTCATGCTCAGTAATCCAGGTATCAAATCCGATAATTCTCAATCAGGTCATCTGGGCAGTTTCTTTTTAGTAGAAATGTTTCACCCTCACTCCAGAGGGCTTCATCAGTCAGAGTAGTTCCAGCACACTGTTCCCCCACCAAGCTTAAGCAACTTAGTAACAGCAAGCAAACAACTTAAGTGGACCAACCAGTTTGCTGGAGCCAAGATGGTTTCTAGAGGCCGTCCTGTCCCTCGTCGACTCCACCCAGGCAGGTGTCACGATACGGTTCCGGTGGAGGACGCAGACCCAGAATGCAGGCGAACAGGACTCGGAGACACAGATGTAAAATAATAATCACTTTAATAAACAAAACAAAAAGACTGAACGGTGCAGTCACTTACAAAACGAGGAAAAACGAGTAGTGGCTCCACCAGACATCAGGGATATGGATTTGGTATTGATTTATGACCCGGCAAGGAACAGATGAATGAGAGGGCTTTTATATACTGAGGGATAGTGAGTAAACTCAGAGCACCTTGGAAGGCGGCAGGTGACAACAGGTGAAAGTGATTAGCTATGAGACAGGAACTGAGGAGTGAGCAAAAACAGAAAAAACATGACAGGCGTAGAGCATGACAGGCGCAGAGCATGACAGAACCCCCCCTCAAGGGTGGCACCCGACACCCCCAAGAAGGACCCCTCAAAAGAACAAGGGTGGGCGGAGGGAGGCAACTGGCAGGACGGCGGGCCAACACCAGCCAGATCCGGGGGGCGCCCAGGAGGACGCCCATCACCACCAGCCAGATCCGGGGGACGCCCAGGAGGACGCCCATCACCACCAGCCAGATCTGGGGGACGCCCAGGAGGACGTCCATCACCATCAGCCAGATCCGGGGGCTGACCAGGAGGCCGCCCATCGCCATCAGCTAGTTCAGGAGGACGTCCAGGAGGTCGTCCATCGAGCGGCGATGCGTTAGGCGGGCGACCGGAGTAACGCCCAGCAACGGCCGGAACACCTTCGTCGGCCGGAACACCTTCGTCGGCCGGAACACCTTCGTCGGCCGGAACACCTTCGTCGGCCGGAACACCTTCGTCGGCCGGAACACCTCGTCGGCCGGAACACCATCGTCGGCCGGAACACCATCGTCGGCCGGAACACCATCGTCGGCCGGAACACCATCGTCGGCCGGAACACCATCGTCGGCCGGAACACCATCGTCGGCCGGAACATCATCATCGGCCGGAACACCGCCATCGGTCGGAAACAAGACCCCGACAGTAGGGACTTGGTCGGCCGGTCCCGAGTCGTCGATGGCAGAACCACGATAGCCGTTGACCACCGAGACGACCCCAAGCGTAGGGATGTCGAGCGGCGAGACGTCGTCTGCGTTGTCGGGACCCCCGTCATCGAGATCCTCATCGTGGGGACCCTCGTGGACGTCGAACGACGAGACGTCCGCTTCGTTGAGACCCTCATCATCAGGACCCCCGTCGTCAGGACCCCCGTCATCGGGACCCTCGTCGTCGGGACCCTCTTTGTGAGAACCCTTGTCGAACGGCGAGACGTCTTTAGGACCCTCGTCGTCAGGATCCTCGAGACCCTCGTCCTTGTGAGGACCCTCGTCGAGCGGCGAGACGTCTTCAGGACCCTCGTCGTCAGGATCCTCGAGACCCCCGTCTTTGTGAGGACCCTCGTCGAGCGGCGAGACGTCTTCAGGACCCTCGTCGTCAGGATCCTCGAGACCCTCGTCTTTGTGAGGACCCTCGTCGAGCGGCGAGACGTCTTCAGGACCCTCGTCGTCAGGATCCTCGAGACCCCCGTCTTTGTGAGGACCCTCGTCGAGCGGCGAGACGTCTTCAGGACCCTCGTCGTCAGGATCCTCGAGACCCTCGTCTTTGTGAGGACCCTCGTCGAGCGGCGAGACGTCTTCAGGACCCTCGTCGTCAGGATCCTCGAGACCCTCGTCTTTGTGAGGACCCTCGTCGAGCGGCGAGACGTCTTCAGGACCCTCGTCGTCAGGATCCTTGAGACCCTCGTCGTGGGGACCCTCTGAGACGTCGTGGGAGACCTCATCGTGGGGACCCTCTGAGACGTCGTGAGGACCCTCTGCTGAGACGAAGACCCCCGGTGAAGTGAGGCCTCCAGATGGATGAGTGAGGACCTCAGGACCCAGTACCACCTCTCGACCAGTATCTGTGGAGACAAAGAGAAACACTGCATCCGATGGACCGGGTGAAAGACCCAGCCTTGGTGCAGGAGCCAGTTTCGATGCAGGAACCAGTCTGGGTGTTGGGACCAGTCTGGGTGCTGGGACCGGGACCAGTCTGGGTGCTGGGACCGGGACCAGTCTGGGTGCTGGGACCGAGACCAGTCTGGGTGCTGGGACCGGGACCAGTCTGGGTGCTGGGACCGGAACAAGTCTGGATGCTGGGACCGGAACCAGTCTGGGTGCTGGGACCGGAACCAGTCTAGGTGCTGGGACCAGAACCAGTCTGGGTGCTGGGACCAGTCTAGGTGTTGGCACCGGAAGGACCAGTCTAGGTGGTGCAGGCATGGAAACCAGTCCAGGAGGTGCTGATGGACCTGAGCTGGGAGGTGTATCAGGGTGAGAAGCTGCTACTGGGCTCAGATATTCAGCTGTGGGTGGATGGGTGGGAGCTGCAGCTGTCTGTGAGTTCTGACGTTCAGCAGCTGTGGGACGTTCAGCTGCAGACGAGTTGTGATCAGCAGGAGGTGAGTTAGGAGGTGGACCAGGCTGAACGCGAGCGAGCAGTGAGCGTAACACACAGCTCTCCTCCCAAGCCTGCTCGAACAGTTGCCACGCCCCCAGCGAGTCGTCTTTGTTATCAGCTCCAGTATATGAGGAAATGATTCCTTCGGCGGCGATTAATTTCTCCCACAAAACACTGGAGCTGCAGACTTCCAGGCTCCCAGCAACAGGAGCGCATGGGCGCGCAGCCTCCTCCTTCTGCCCCAGTCTCGCCTCAGTCCTGTCAGAACCGCTGTCAGTGCATGGGCTGACACATGCCCCCCCAAGAAAATTTCCCCGGCTTTTCTGACAGCCGGCGTGGAGAGTTTGACGGTGGGCGGGGCTGGAACCCGGAAATGTCCACACGTTCAGACCAGCGGTGACGTGGACTGAGAGCCGGTAACGGATCCATCCAAAACCCATAAGGGTCCAAGTCCTCGTCGTCCTCGTCCGAGTCAGACCACATAGAACCGAGTGTTGGAACAACAAAGGGAGAGGACGGCCAAAGAGTTGCGCGGCCGCATCCGAGCTGCTTCCTCCGCTCTTCCTCCTCGACCAGAAACGGGGATGAGAGAATCTCCGTGTCCGAGCTGTAGTCCCCCCAGCCTGTCTCTGCACGAACCCCGTACATGTGAATCACGGTCAGCCCGTCCAGTCCTGGGGCCGCGTCCGTCAGACGCTGAGCCGGTTTGCTGTTTCGCCTGCGGGTCCTGCGATTACGTGATGGCCGGGTCATACTGTCACGATACGGTTCCGGTGGAGGACGCAGACCCAGAATGCAGGCGAACAGGACTCAGAGACACAGATGTAAAATAATAATCACTTTAATAAACAAAACAAAAAGACTGAACGGTGCAGTCACTTACAAAACGAGGAAAAACGAGTAGTGGCTCCACCAGACATCAGGGATATGGATTTGGTATTGATTTATGACCCGGCAAGGAACAGATGAATGAGAGGGCTTTTATATACTGAGGGATAGTGAGTAAACTCAGAGCACCTTGGCAGGCGGCAGGTGACAACAGGTGAAAGTGATTAGCTATGAGACAGGAACTGAGGAGTGAGCAAAAACAGAAAAAACATGACAGGCGCAGAGCCTGACAGGCGCAGAGCATGACAGCAGGTAGCCACAGCCAAAGTGATTCAGCATGAACTTTCTTGTCTTGAACCACTTTGGCTATGGCTACCTGCCTGGGAGGAGTCGACGAGGGACCGGACGGCCTCCAGAAACCATCTTGGCTCCATTGGGAGGGGCCTTTTGTGCTTTGGTCCCCCATCTAACCCGATGCTCGTGCTGAAGAATGCACTGACACCCTCCACCCATAGGACAAGACGCTCCCCAATGCCTGAACTCTGAGAGAGCTGAAAGCAAAGAGAGAGAAGATCCTACAGAACTGAGTCATTCTCTTCCCAAAAAGAAACTGAACAAAGAAGAAACCCTTATTCCCTCAGACTGAACTTATTCCTTATTCCCCCAAGAAGACGGACACGCTGAAGAAAAACGTTTTGATCTATTTCAAAAAGGTTGTTTTAGCTTTTCTAGACCATAGTTAAGATCAAAGTAAATTTCAAGTCCAAAGTGGTCAGTGCGTGCTTGGCTTTTATTCTCTCAAAAGTAGGATAATGATGAGTAACAGGAAGACAGTTTCAGATAGCACATGGAAAATGTGGTAGTGTTCAAAACAAACAATAACGTAATGTCAAAACATTATCTGTGATTAAACATGATTAAGCATGAGCTGGCCTAATCAGTATTTTTGTACTGTGTCCAGGAAACAACTGCTTGTGCTCTTCAGATAAGTTTTGTTACATACAGAAAGACTTTTAGAGAAGCAAAACTGGTTAATGATTCATCAGAATACATTTAAAGTAATACGTTTTAAATGATCAATCTTTAATTTCTCTAACATATATCTTTCCAACAAAATTGTTTTTATCTTTTTCTTAAATATAAACATTGGCCCTCATTCACGAAAATGTTCGTATTTTTATCCTAAATTTCTCCTACTTTTGTTCGTACGAAGCGTTCGTACGAACATCCCACGTCAGATTCAACAAAGTCTTCTATCCTGAGGAAACGTGTGTAAATGGTTGCGTAAATATGATGAATCCCACCTGTTCTAAACAGCTGCGCGTGCACGCGGAGAGGTCATTTACATAATTCCCACCCCTCAAAACACCATATAAGGCTACGTTTCCTGCCTCGGAGGCAAAACGTGTTCGTGCATAAAATGACAGCGAAAAGTAAATAAGAAGAACTGTACCGGTGCAGAGATTGAAGTCCTGCTCTCCTTGATCGAGAAAAGTAAATCTGTCCTTATTAGCAGCGTCACTCATGGGAGTAAATGACCAACTAATGCCAAAGAATGTTTGTTTATAATAAATGTGGACCTTAAAATATACACGTGTCCTGTTGGCTAACTGGTCAAAACGTTGCACTGTTTTCGAGATTTCGTGGGTTCGATTCCCACAAGGTATGCCTATTTTTTTTCCTTCCTTCTTTAGATTATTTATTCATTACAGATTAAAAAGACTTTATGCTTCATTTCTTGTTGTATTGTAAATAGTTTTCTTGTGTTTTTTAAATCTGGAATGAATTAAAAGGAGAGAAAAAAACGT
Organism: Garcialebias charrua; assembly: GCA_038048925.1. Lineage (NCBI taxonomy): Eukaryota > Metazoa > Chordata > Actinopteri > Cyprinodontiformes > Rivulidae > Garcialebias > Garcialebias charrua. Next base: position 8,139 of record JBBPBX010061447.1, on the reverse strand, counting down.
TGTCCCATGTGGGACTCGAACCCATAAAGTCAGAACTGCAACGCAACGCTTTACTGATTGAGCTATTTGACAGCTATGACTGTGACAGGAGGAGGTCAACCTAAAGTCTGCGTTACCGAAGTCTGCGTTACCGAGACAAATTAAACTTAAATTAATTCATAATTTAAGTTGGTTTTAGTTTGAGATCTTCATATTAATATTGTAGTGTTAGAAAACGGCATTGATAACAAATTGATTTTAATTTAAATACTTTAATCCGTTAGTCATTATTACATTTAAAAATATAATTCGACTTCAAACAGAACCTATTGTCAAGACCAATTGTGGTGCGTGACTTTTTTAAACTCTAAATATTTTCTAAATAACGAAATATGAAGTTATTAGTGGAGAAATTCCGTCTGGATGACAGCAGACTGACGCTCCTAAAATATACGACAGGTCCGGACCACTCGTAAATTTTGTTCGTATCTGAAAAAAATCGTAGGATACGAAAACATTGTTGAATGCCGCAAATGATCCTAAATCACTCGTACGCACAGTTTAAGAACAAATCTGTGCGTACGAACGGTTCGTGAATGAGGGCCATTGACTTTACCCATTTTTGCATCATCCTCCAAACCATTCCAAAGACCCATTCCCTGTATTGTAGTAGAATGTCCGTTTAAACTGGTTCTATACTTAGGTTTAACAAAAATATATATTCCCTTCAAATTATAACAACTCTTCCTTTTTACAAAATATGCTAGGATGTTTGTAAACTGGTTGGGCAAACTCCCACGCACCCTCCAAGACCCTGCAGAGGGTGTAGAGCAGGTCCAGTGTTCCACGACCAGGACAAAAACCACACTGCTTCTCCTGAATCCGAGGTTCGACTATCCGACGGACCCTCCTCTCCAAAACCCCTGAATAGACCTTACCAGGGAGGCTTAAGAGTGTGATCCCCTTAAAGTTGGAACACACCCTACGGCCCCCCTTTTTTGAATAGGGGAATCACCACCCCAGTCTGCCAATCCAAGGGAACTGCCTCTGCACGGTCCTGGAGGGTGCGTGGGAGTTTGTTGGGCTCTGAGTTAGTTAAATCCTAATGCTAACAAACTTTATTTGTATATTCTTTTGATGTCATCTTGAAGCAATTACCGTATTTTACGGCCTATAAGTCAAAGTTTTTTTAACTAATTTTCATGCCCTGCAACTTATGGGGCGAAGCGACATATTTATAGATTTTTTCCCATATTTTTAGACCAATTTTTGGCTATGATATGACAGTTTCCATTCATTCTGATGAAAAAAATGGAGCAGTACCACTTTCGGCCGCTAGGGTCCACCGACCATTCCCAGCTCATGTGTCCGAAAAAAGCCTCCTCTGCTCGGACTCACTCTGTCGCAGCCCGGCCTCCTGAACTCTGGAGATAGGTCTGTACTAGTGTTTGTTAGCAAAATAGCTCATGAACAACACAACAGATTTTGATGAAACTTACAGAAAGTAATCACTGGATAGACATTTGAAAACTGTTAGCTGTAGGAGATGTTTGAGCTAAAATTCGATTTATTTATAATTTATTTTCGCAGCGCGCGAGACCGTTTGGAAGACGTCAAAGCAAAACAATTTAAATCCAGCAGATTTGACCATTACGGGAATTTATTAAAGGCCGTGTAAAGTGAATTTCAACATTTTCTTCAATAAACATTATAAATGTCATAATTGTAATCTTGTAAATGAGTAAAAAGTCTCAAAATTGTAGCTCAATTAATTTTGGAGTTATAGAGCAAACTGTGTATAAACATATTTCTATTTCAGGATTTTTTAGGCGTGTTTTAAACGTGACCGCGTTTCGTCACGCGGTCCTCATTAGTATAGCCCCACCCCCTGCAGCTCCAGCCGTATAAATTCGCCTCGGTGGAGCCGTTCACTCGCGAATCGCAGATAGCATCAGATAGCAATAGCATAGATATTTTGTTCATTGTTAGCTAGCTAATCAATTATGCCTCGTTCGTGCATCTTCCCTGGATGTCGTAATGGTCAGGGCACCCGTACAAATCATAACATGTTTTTATACTGCGTCGTTTTATGCTGAGTATCTGTAATGCCTGGTTAGGACAATGGTTAGAGCGCTTGCCTTCCGTCCCAAAGCCCACGGGTTCAAATCCCGCATGGTGCAACTCTTTTTTTTTTTTTTCATTCCAGATTAAAAACACACAAGAAAACTATTTACAAAAACAGCGTAACTCTTGGAAAAAGTAGCTGCTGTTACAGACAGAACTCGGATAAAAACAGAGCAGGTTTACTGGCTCTGCTGTCTGCCTCTCCACTGTGGGACACGAGCAGGACGAGCGCAGCTGCCTGAAACCACGCCCACGCACTGACACGCCCCTAGCGTTCCAGACCAAGGCAAAATCATGTTTTTTCATGATTTTTGAGACTTAATTTTATAAGGTAAACAATGTTTTTAATCAGTCAGATTTAAATGGGTGATTAATAACACATATTTATGCCATGTGACAAACTAAAAACACACATTTAATTTCACTTTACACGGTCTTTAAGGAACGGTTAAGCTCAGAAACACTTTTGCTATGATGTTAGCCAACAAATATATTTTTTAAAGTGTTTATCTTGCTAAATTTTAAAGAAATGCATCGGTCCCACCCGTGCGCGCGCACGTAGCAAAGCTACTTTTTAAAACCAGCTGATTTGACAAATACGTGCAGTTATTAAGGAAAGGTTAAGCTAAGACACATCTTTGCTATAATTTTCAGCAAACAAATAATTGTTTTTACCGTGTTAATCTTGTTAAAGTCTTTCCGTGCACGGTCCTGTGGCAACCATATGCAGCAGGGCGGTGACGTGTAACATACGCAACGCGTCAGCGGTGACGCATAATAGATGTGACGTATACGGAGGTGCGACACGTTTATGGATTTTTCCAATTTATTGGACATATTTGGCTAAAGCGACTTATGGGACGGAGCGACTTCCATCTATCCATCCATTTTCGTCCGCTTATCCGGGGTCGGGTCGCAGGGGTAGCAGCCTAAGTAGGGAGGCCCAGACTTCCCTCTCCCCAGCCACTTGGAGCAGCTCCTCTGGGGGAATCCCAAGGCGTTCCCAGGCCAGCCGAGAAACATAGTCCCTCCAGCGTGTCCTGGGTCTTCCTCTGGGCCTCCTCCCGGTGGGACATGCCCGGAACACCTCACCAGGGAGGCGTCCAGGAGGCATCCTAACCAGATGCCCGAGCCACCTCAACTGGCTCCTCTCGATGTGGAGAAGCAGCGGCTCTACTCCGAGTCCCTCCCGGATGACTGAGCTTCTCACCCTATCTCTAAGGGAGAGTCCAGACACCCTGCGGAGAAAACTCATTTCAGCCGCTTGTATCCGAGATCTCGTTCTTTCGGTCACAACCCAAAGCTCATGACCATAGATGAGGGTGGGAACGTAGATTGATCGGTAAATTGAGAGCTTTGCCTTTCGACTCAGCTCTCTCTTCACCACAACAGACAGCGCCCGCTTCACTACGGATGTTGCACCTATCCGCCTATCGATCTCACGCTACAGTTTTCCCTCATTTGTGAACAAGACCCCGAGATACTTAAACTCCTCCACTTGGGGCAGGACCTCCTCCCCGACCTGGAGAGGGCACTCTACCCTTTTCCGGCTCAAGACCATGGCCTCGGATTTGGAGGAACTGATCCTCATCCCGGCCGCATCACACTCGGCTGCAAACCGCTCCAGCGAAAGCTGTAGATCACGACTTGATGAAGCCAATATGGCCACATCATCTGTGTAAAGGATTACAAGGAGGTCAATATTAATACTGACCTTAATTAATTTACTTATTCAGATTGAATAGTAATTTCACGGATTCTTTTCTTTTTCAATTTACCCAATATTTCTGTGATCTTTACGATGGATAAATAAACAAAGCCATTAAGTGACCCAGACGTTAACTTAGTTGGTATCAAAAAAGGCGTTCAATACAGGATCAACTGGACTTTATTTGTTGCAGAAAACGTTTCGACTTCTGTAGACAACTTAGTTGGTATGCCAGGCGACACTACCATTTATTTAAAATAAATCACTAAATTAACACCATTACACTTGATTGATATGATTTCACTTTCTTTCAATTTAATACGTCAGCACACTTAAATTCAACACAACAGACTTCAATACTGGATGTTAACATATTTAGTCTGTGGGCTCTTTAGCTTAAAATAGTTTCCAGCTTTAGCTTAAAATAGTTTCCAGCTTAGAATTGAGGGAAAGGAGAGGAGGAAAGATTTAAGAAGAATTGGGAGGTTAAGAGAGGAAGTTTATCTTGCATTTATGAAACCAGATGACACTCTTCCATACGCGTCCAGCTAAGATATCATCACACCTCCAGTAAGCAAACAGCTGCTCCTTTACCTTAAGACGTCCGCCTTGGTTCTGGTAAAGAGCTGTGATCAGCCTTGAACTGACGAGTCGTCGGTCCCGCAAGTCCAAGCTGGACTCCACACGTGTTTACCTTGTCGGTGTCGGTGATACTTGCTTTCGTCGGCAGAAGCCGTGGCAGTCGTGGTTTTTTTGGCTCAAGATAACTTATTCCAGGAAGGAATAAACAAAGTTTTTGAGCTTACGCTCGTTCGAAGTGGACCCATAACAGCATGTTATCAGTCCCAGCTGGATGACGAGTCCTTAGCGCGTGACTGGTAGTCATTCAGCCCTTTGGGGAGCCTCATCCGGGCATTGAGGTCCTCAGCAAACTCTGAAGCGTTTCAGCAAAAGTTAGAACTTAAAAGAGAATTAGAGAGGAGAGAAACTTGTCTCTTTTTCATTGGTCCACTTGTTCAGAGTCAGAGAGAGTCTTTATTGTCATTTGCACCGCATGTAGTACATGTGATGAAAACGAAATTATGTACACGGGGTCCCAGTTACATCCAACAACAACTACAAGAGAAACAACAAATGCAAGAGAAAAACAGTAATAACATTCTAGGATTAACTAAGAGAAGCATCAGCTAGTAATACTCTAAGCCCTAATGTAGTAGAAAAACATCGTTATAAACAGCAGCACGAACATGAGTCATTATGAGCAGATGGTCACAGGTGAAACGCAGCAACAAGAAACAGATCAGCATCAACATGATGTGATATTTTGCAGTGTTTATTCTTGTTATTTATTTATTCATGAGTCTGACAGCCTCAGGGTAGAAGCTGTTCCTCAGTCTAGTGGTTCTACATTTGATGCTCCTCAACCTCCGTCCTGAGGGGAGTGGGGCAAAGAGCGAGTGTGCTGGGTGAGTGAGATCCTTCATGATGCAGGTGGCTCTTTTCCTGCACCTGGAGGTGTAAACGTCCGCGATGGTGGGGAGTCTGACTCCAACAGACTTCTGTGCAGCCTTCACCACTCTCTGTAGAGCTTTCCTCTCTTCAACTGTGCAGCCTCCATGCCACACATTGATGCTGGAGCACAGGACGCTCTCCACTGCACACCTGTAGAACGAGGTGAGAACTGGGCTGCTCAGACCAGCACGTCTGAGTTGTTATCACTATTCAAGGTGAAATTCAGCGCAGAGAAGGAAATTGTTTAGGAAAAGTATCTGAGTGAGAGACTTTCAGACGCTAGATGAGAGTTTTAGCTTAAACTCGACAAAAACAATTTCAGTGTAAGTCAGTTTGACATTTTAGCTGAACTTTGACACCTTTTCACTTGCAGAAATGACACATTGATGTTTCACATTTAAAGAATAACAGCATATAACATATATCATGAAAATGACAAAAGTTATTCTTTTGATTACATTAGAATAAAATCGAAGATAGAAATAGTCTCTTTTGGTGACTATATTCTCAGATTACAACTAATGGAATGATTTTGTGGTAAATGTCTTGCTTTACTGAGAGGTCAGTAAAGGTCATCTCTGGAACAGTTCAAAAGTACACAGGTGTAATAAAGTGGACATGGTCATGCCCACTACATCTCCCCCCTTTTGGAAGCCATCGCCAGTCCTTGGGGATGGGGTCCAACACGAAAGGAAACCTTGAACTGTCTTTGATCTTGTAGTAATCCAGCAAGTGGAAAAGAAAAATCAAAAATTATAATCCCATAAAGTTTTTGGAAATTCCATACTGTTCGGAGGTAATCCCATTGCGAAAAGCTTCTAATCCTTTGGAAAACAAAGTCTGTTAACTCTTGGAAAACAAAGTCTTATAATCCACAGCGGTAATTCCACAGCAGTAATTCCACAACGAATAGGTTTGTTGATTGATCAGCAACAATTGTTTTCATAATCAGCATGTAGAGGGAATCCCTCGATTGACGCAGAGGAGGCGACCCTTGGACGAAGGTTGAAGACCAAGCGTTGGAGCTGCAGGTCCCCACATCGAAGGTTGTTGGCTGGTTGGTTTCCAGTCAGTGCCACTCTGGTTCTATGTGTCATGCAATTATGTGGTTTTTTAAGGTGGGCTTATGATTGGGATTTTACATTAAGCCTTACCTATATGCACCTGGTATGTAAGCTATCATGGTTTAGATCAGCTACGATTACCAATTAAGGGGTGGATCAATTCTGTAAAATTAGATATAGGGATCTATACCTATAAAATTTTGGAGGGCTTCTGTAACGAAGGCCTCTAATTCCAAACTATTCCTCCATTCATTACTTAGTTTAGGTTAAACTAAAATAAAAATGAAATATAGTTTAATCTAAATGTCTGTTGTCTTTTAGACGAACGACGCAAGATTTGGTATTCCTAGTAAATTTTGAAGTCTATGGCGAGACTCATCAAAATGAATAGGTAATCTAAAATAGAAACGATCGAATCGGTTCAATTTAGAAATTGTGAGACCAGTGTAGTTTATGGTACCTTGAGTAGCTTTAAACTACATTGACTCTTCGACGATTGAGATTTAACAAAACGAACTGCATGTTGGCATAGTTAAATCCATATCATTCATTAACCAATGTTAATACAAAACCTTTTTGGCTGGGAGTGTTCAGAACCAAACAATATCTCAACTAATGACAACAATAATGACTAAACAACAAGGAAACAACGTTTCACTGCTTCGACACACTCTTGTCGTCAGATTCCAACATGCTACCCTTTCTGGGTTTCTTTTTCAAGAATTTCGCTTGTGGTGTGCGAACCTTTTTATAATCGTCTAGTTGGTCTTGAAGCGATTGGACGCGGCGGAATAGGATCACAACTATACCGGCTAAACCGCTTACTACCAGGGAAAGTATGATTATCACGACTATGATTAGCGTGTCAGCGCTGGACCATGAGTAAGTGATGGGTGGAAACGGAGTTCTGGTTTCAGATTTGAGGGTCTTTAGAACCTGGTTTATTTGTTCTACTTCGACGATTTTAGTTCCTTCGAATAGGATTTGCTTCACGGTACCGGGGTCTATCTCTAGGCTCATGTTTGTGAGGTACTCCGGGTATTCCAGAGTCGTTTCCCACCGTTCAGGATCGAGATAATAAAGCGTCAGATCACCAATGTGTATAGTTTTTCCCTTTGGGACACTAATCCACATTGTTTTATCCGGTAGATCCAAGTGTCTAATGGCCCCGGGGCGATCATAGACCATAACCGCAGTTCTGTCGGGAGTGTTGACCAACCAGCGCGACCCAATTCTTTCTGCTTGGGCAGCAGTGACCAGGTGACGCGGGGTTATGGTCGTTGAGCACTTTGAGTTCTTTAAAATTGGGGTGACTCCGCAAATACCCGCGGCATGATTCCACATAAAAGGTCTACTTGTACACAGATAGTGTATCTCATGAGTGAGAGTACACATCTGGAGGTTCGGAGCTAAATAGGTTGTGGGGTCGCTTTCGTGATAAGCAACCACTTTTGGAGTATGGATTTTTATGTGATTTTCAGCGTGCCAATTTCCAACATTAATGACATCTTTGAGTCTGTAAATGTTGTTCATAGAAATGATAGGTAGATTGATAATGAACCCGAATTCGCACTCTCTATGATCGATGTAAATCGGGATCACGCTACCGAGAGTGTAAGCCAGTTGAGCCTGGATTGATCTTACTTTTTCGTTTGTAGCGGTGTTAAGGATGTCTGTTACCATGTCTAGAGAGACTAGATAGGGTGGGATTCTGCCAGTAACTAGCGCATCAACCGACGAGCTGATATCTCT
>JBBPBX010061446.1:7056-21122 GCA_038048925.1 Garcialebias charrua | reverse complement strand
GTTACTTTCCAAATCAAGTAATCAGTAACTTAACTTAGTTACTTTCCAAATTAAGTAATCAGTAACTTAACTAAGTTACTTTTCCCAAGGACTAATCAGTAACTTAACTAGGTTACTTTTTCAATATAACTATGCCATCACTGCCCATATGCCCCACCACGTGCTCTGAGGTCAGCAGACCAGGAACTTTTGACAGTTCCATGGACTCGTATTAAACGCAAAGGTGATAGCAGGCCCAAGACTCTGGAACGAGTTACCTCTGCTCGTCAGACAGACCCCCTCCCTCTCGGTTTTCAAATCCCGTCTAAAGACATTATTATTCTGTCGCTTTCAACACTAGCTGATCTGTGTTTGGTCGTTTTATTTATGGTCTGCAATGTTCTTATGTCTATTTTTTGTACTTCATTGTTGTGTTGCCTGTTGTTTGTTTGTACAACACTTTGGTTGGCCTTGTCGCTGTTTAACGTGCTCTATAAATAAAATGGTATGGTATGGTATGACCAAATCAAGGCCGAGTGGGGAAGCCAAATTCAGATACAGTAATTATTTTGGTCAGGCAGACTCTGCTTGATTTCCATATCTCACTTCAAAGTTCTGCTGGTACGTCTCAGTGGTAATTCCAAACAGCCAAATTTTGTGGTCATACCGCTGGACCAAGCTTGTAGCCTTCTTTAAGGTTGATTCCTTCAAGAGTGCCAGTGAGTCCTCTGGTCCTCTGGTCCTGTCGGGTCTGGACCTGAGGGATGGGCGTCCCCGGTGCCCGAGCCTCGGTGACCGGCCCTGGGGCTACGTCAGTGCAGCGGGCTCCGGCGGGGGCCTGTGTATTTGTCGCTATTGACCCCGGGGGGTCATTGTGTGTGGTCCCTGGTGGGGTTCGTCCGGTTCTTCCCCTTGGTCGGATCTGGGGAGTGGACGAGTGGCTCGTCCTGTTCGGGTGGTCCTGGGGACTCTGGGCTCGGGGTCCTTCCTGGGGTCTTGGGCTTTGATCGCCCCTTCGTCTGTCTCGGGCTTTGGGGGGACGGGTCTCTGATGCTTCACATTCGCTACTAAATGTTCTATTGGAGGAACCTTATTCACTTATGCATGCTCACAACCACACACAAATGGATGCAGGGATGTATATGTAGATGTATGTAGATGGGTATATAAATGAATATAAATATATATGTATGTATATTGTATATATATTTGTAGGTATGGGTATGTGTATTTATAGAAATCTACTGCAAGGTCATGAATATTATCAGTCTTTATGCTTGTATGTTTCGTTGCTGTGTTCTGTCATGTGCTTTGCAGGATTGTGGACGGAGGTTTGGTGTTTGCCTTGTGCTCTTTCTGTGGACAATTGTTGTTTTGTTGTCTCATTTTCTCTTTTCTTTCTCTCTATAAAAAAATAAATAAATAAAAAATAAAAAAATACATATTGGAGTGAGAGGATGGCTATAAGGTGTGAAGGGAGGCCATCTATAAATGGAAAAAGAAAAAAGAAAAAAAAAGAAAAAAAAAGAGTGCCAGTGAGTCCCAGGTGTAGGCCTGTCACAATAACAAATTTTACTGGGCGATTAATTGTTTCAGAAATTATTGCAATAAACGATAGTTTGAAATTTGACAATAATTAGTAATTGTCAAAATTAAAAAGAAATGTTGGTTAGTTTTGTATGTACAGTAGTACCTTTTATACCCCTGGATGGCAGTATAAGACTGTCTGAACCGAAGGCTGAATAATGAGGGAGTGAGCAGCGTGTCTCTTTAAGAAAAATGGAAGGGAGGCCCCTTGACGTGACATGGGCTATCTCTCGTTCCTGTTTTTCAGTTCTCAAATTGGTATGCTCGATGTGGTTTGAGCTCTTTAGCATAGCATTTTTCACACAAAGCTTTTAATAAAAAAAAAATCAGTAAATAAGTTCTCAGCTTCTTTTTGTAGAGAAAACAACTTTGTAGATGAAGGCACAGGTTAAAACCGAGAATTTGAGATTTGACAAGACAGAGGTTTTTTCCCGGTTGGCCGAGTGTTTCCCCTAGGCAACAGAACCAAGAGAATCAACAGAACCGAGCGCCCCACCTACCCAACACTCCAACCACCTGTCGGCACTGACGTAATGCTAAACTAGCAGCTCGCAATGCAGGTGCACAAGCTAAAAACCTAAAAGCAGCCTTTTCCCTTATGCTGAACACCCACGCTGACACACACACGCACTTGAAAACTGTCGGTACAAACAACGCACGGCTCACGTTTGTCTGTCTGACCCTCCCCCACCCCCCCAAAAAAAGTTATGGTATGTAGGGGAAACACTGTGGCCTGTTAGCTTAGCTCATAATTTAGCTGCTTTTAGCAATCCAAAAACACGATTTTGGACGGTTAAAACAGATCTTAAAGAGAAAAGAAAACGAGAGGGGTCAGTGAAGAACACCGGCGTTGAGCCTTTTTTCATCCAGTGTAAAGTTGCATTTAGGCCTAATAAATCTGACCCAGCCCGGACTGAGCCCGTAGTCTGCTCCCGGCCCACCACCTTAAATATTTTTAGAGCTAAATTATTTGGAAAAATATAGAACAAGGTTATTTTAATTTAGATATAAAAGAAAGTTGTGCAAAACTAAGCGGAGTCATGCTGTCACTTATGATGGAGCGATTTAACGTTCACCCGCACTATACCACAGAATAAAACTGAAAGAGTGACCCAGAGAGAAGGAACCCAGACCCAGACCAGTGGTCATTCCGTATGTTGCGGGAGATTCAGAGAAACTGAGACATTTATTTTCTAAACATAACATCCCAGTGGCTTTTAAACCCCAAAATACATTACAGCAAAGACTGGTTCGTCCCAAAGATCCAATCCACTGGCACAAACAGAATAATATTGTGTATGCTGTTCAGTGTCAGGAGGGCTGTGATCAGTCTTATGCCGGGTACCCACCTAAATTGTCAGAACGCTCCTGCCGCCCCCTTTTGGCCGCTTGTCACGGTCACACTGGGAGACACTGAGACGCGTCTGATGACGCGCACTGGGGGGAGGCAGAGGAGGGAGTCTAGCTCGTTTTCCGGGTCAGTTGTTGTGTTTTCATGCTGCTAGCAGATAAAATCAGCAGCACGTGACCCCCGTTCCTACTGGAGTGGGTTTTCTACGAGCCGAACTGCAGCCCTGACATTCTTTGTTGAGATTTGTTACGACCCGAAGGCACGTAGCACACAAGGACACCAGACACAGAAAGGATGTTAAAAAAAACAAAGTTTATTTTAGGCTCTCTGGAGTCTGTGTCCTAAAAAAAAGGTGATTAAAGGAAAAAGTGGCACTTCTCAAAAACCAGCTTCTTTAATACAAAAAAACTCAAAGTCCAGCAGGACACTCACGGCTCTTGGTTTTCATCACCCAGCTCCTCACGACCGCAGGTCTCCACATCAGAGGGATTCAGCTTCCTCTTCTTAACACACAGCAGCAGGTCACAATGGAAGGTTTCAACTTCCTCTTCTTCACACATGCAGCAGGTCACACTTCAGCGTCTTACGCCAGCAGCAGGTCTTCACAACGGAAGGTTTCAGCTTCCTCTTCAAATGGCTCATCAAACAGCCTCCTCAAGTGGGTTAAACCACAACATCAAACGGCCACCTCAAATGGCTCCAAACGGCTCACAAACGGCCTCCTCAAATGGCTCCAAACAGCTCATCAAACAGATGGCTTCATGGCTCCTCTTCACACTGCTGCTGCTTTTGCTGCTGCTGCTGTTGCAGACCTCTGCTCAGCTTCTGCTGCTGCTGCTTCATCATCAGGTCTGCTGTTTCTTCATCAGGCCTGATGCTCCTTCATCCCAGACTGCTGCAGCTGCTTGGATCAGCTGCTCATACATCAGCGTCTGGTTCTGGGGCTGCTGGAACCTCAGCTCCTCATGCAGCATGGATCTCCTCCTGCTGCCACTCTCACTTGGAACTCCTCTGCTTGCTTGAACTCCCTCTCTGCTGTGTGGCTTGGACCTAATATAGGGAGAGAGAGAGCAACTACCTCTACCTACAGCTAATGAGCACCAGCTGCAATCAATTAAGTCTCATACAGCCCCTAAACAGCTCATGCACAACCTCTAAAGAGCTCATGCCTCTGCTCAAAATATTTAAACAAAACCTCAAAACCTTTAAACAATTTTGTTTTCTTACTAAAATAAATTACATGCCTGGGGCATGTAACAAGATTAAAACGTTTTTTTTTTATGTTTGGGGTGATCGTACGCTAGAGCGGACAGCAGCAACTGTAAAAATTCCAAGTTTCTTACCGGAGTCTGGTTCCAATTCATGGAGGCTCGATGGGGTAAGTTTAAAAAGTCCAAAAAAAGTCCCGTTGTCGTTGTGTAATCACATAGCAGAGGCTCTCCCGATTGGTTGTTGCGATGCGTCGAGCAACGTCGAGCCGCAAAATATCAACTTTTCGATCTGACGCTGCTCAACGCGTAGGTTGCTTCGGACGCGCGCGTGCGCGGAAAGGAACTGCCACGTGCTGCCGCGCCGCTTCAAACACTCAAAACGCACCGCTTCACGATACGCCGTGCCTCGACGCGTCTCCACATAGACTTTGCATGTAAACCGGCCGCTTCCGCTGCCCGACACAGGTCCAGTGGGTAACCGGCATTATATCGGGGAAACTAAACAGCCACTGGCCAAAAGGATGGCCCAGCACAGAAGATCAACATCATCAGGTCAGGACTCTGCGGTCTACACTCATCTCCAGGCCAGCGGTCACTCTTTCAGGGATGAAGATGTTCACATCCTTGATAGAGAGGAACGATGGTTTGAGAGAGGAGTAAAGGAGGCCATCTTTGTGAAAAGAAACCGTCCATCATTAAACAGAGGTGGAGGCCTCCGGGTTCAACTGTCCCCCTCTTACAATGCTGTTATTGCTAGTATCACTCAGCCCTCTGTGAATAGCAAACAACCATCAGGGTGCTAATGATCCATCGTTAGGGTGATGGCCCTCCATCATGTGAGCAGCTGGTTTTGGCTGCCATCAGCAAACTGGTTGATCCACGGTGAGAGGGTGCTATTTATAAGACTGAGCTGAATACAGCATCTCAGAGTGAAGAAGTCTTTCGGACGAAAGACGAAACGTTTCTACTTTTTTGTTTTGTTTTTGAATGTCCAGAGGACCAGACTTAGCATTTTTAGATTTTTCTACCTGGATTATTGAGCATGCATCAGTGTATACAGAGGAATGGTGATAATGCTGCTTTGTCACTCTATTACAAATGTCAATGTCAGAACCTTCATTTTATTTTATAGATATACTTTTTAAACTTTTATACTACTATGCAAAAACTCAGGACAGTATTACACTTTTATTATTTCATTTTATGCTTATGTTTACTAAATGTTTTAGTGTTTAAATGGTTACTGTTGCACCGAAGGACTGAGACAAATGTAAATATTTTATTCATAATAGAACATAGATGACAGATCAAAAGTTTAATCTGAGTAAATGTAACATTTTAAAGGAAAAATATGTTGATTCAAAATTTCACAGTGTCAACAAATCCCCAAAAAGTTGGGACAAGTAGCAATAAGTGGCTGGAAAAAGGAAATTGAGCATATAACGAACAGCTGGAAGACCAATTAACACTAATTAGGTCAATTGACAACATGATTGGGTATAAAAAGAGCTTCTCAGAGTGTCAGTGTCTCTCAGAAGCCAAGATGGTAAGAGGATCACCAATTCCACCATTGTTGCACAGAAAGATAGTGCAGCAATACCAGAATGGTGTTACCCAGCGTAAAATAGCAAAGATTTTTAAGTTAGCATCATCAACCCTAAATAACATCGTCAAAAGATTCAGAGAATCTGGAACAATCGCTCTGCGTAAGGGTCAAGGCCGTAAAACTCTACTGGATGCTCGTGATCCCTAAACATCACTGCACCTCAAACAGGAATGCCACTGTCAAGGAAATAACAGAATGAGCTCAGGAATAACCATGTGCTAGTATGCAAAAACTCAGGACAGTATTATGTTCATTAAATGTTTAATGTTTTAGTTTTAGAGTTGGTGTGGATTTTCATGCTCTTGCACCGCTATGCAAAAAAAAAAAAAACTCAGGACAGTGTTAGTTTTACTATTTTATGCTTATGTCTATTATTATATGTTTCAGTGTTTCAATGTTTAGATGTTTACTGTTGCACCGAGGGACTGAGAGAAACGCAATTTCGGTCCTGTGTATGTCCTGTACAGTACATATTGCAGATCTGACAATAAAGTTAACTTTGACTTTGGAATACTCCCAGAAAGCATTGTCAGTGAATACAATCCACCGTGCCATCCGCCGTTGCTAGCTGAAACTCTACAGTGGTGCAAAGAGGAAGCCATTTCTAAGCAAGCTACACAATCTCCGACGTTCGCACTGGGCCAGGGGTCATTTAAAATGGAGTGTGGCAAATGGAAGACTGTTCTGTGGTCAGATGAGTCACGATTTGAAGTTCTTTATGGAACACTGGGATGCCATGTCATCCGGACCAGAGAGGACAAGGATAGCCCAAGTTGTTATCAACGCTCCGTTCAGAAGCCTGCATCACTGATGGTATGGGGTTGCATGAGCGCTTGTGGCATGGGCAGCTTGCATGTCTGGAAAGGCACCATTAATGCAGAGAACTATGTTCAGGTTCTAGAACAACATATGCTCCCATCTAGACGTCATCTCTTTCAGGGAAGACCCTGCATTTTTCAACAAGATAATGCCAGACCACATTCTGCAGCAATCACAACATCATGGCTACGTAGGAGAAGGATCCGGTACTGAAATGTCCAGCCTGCAGTCCAGATCTTTCACCTATAGAGAACATTTGGCGCATCATAAAGAGGAAGGTGCGACAAAGAAGGCCCAAGACGATTGAACAGTTAGAGGCCTGTATTAGACATGAATGGGAGAGCATTCCTATTTCTAAACTTGAGAAACTGGTCTCCTCTGTCCCCAGACGTCTGTTGAGTGTTGTAAGAAGAAGGGGGGATGCCACACAGTGGTAAAAATGGACTTGTCCCAACTTTTTTGGGATTTGTTGATGCCATGAAATTTTGAAACAACATATTTTTCCCTTAAAATGATACATTCTCTCAGTTTAAACTTTTGATCTGTGATTTGTGTTCTATTCTGAATAAAATATTAGATGTTAGCACCTCCACATCATTGCATTCAGTTTTTATTCACAATTTGTTTAGTGTCCCAACTTCTTTGGAATCCGGTTTGTACAAAATATGGATTAAAAAATTTCAGGAGGTAAAAGCATTTGTCATTGTCGAGAGAAAGCAGAAAAGCTCACCTATATTTCCTACTTTTAATAAATAAATAAAAAGCTAGCAAACTGTCATGAGAAGTCTGCACAAAATGAAATATTCATCAGGTTTATTTAGGCAATATGAGAAGCAATAAAAATATTTTACATTTAAAGTATCATCGTGAGGGGACAGACAAGATGTTAACAAGGGCCAGAGTTAGCCCGCAAGTCACATGTGTACTAGATTGTGGATGATGGAGAATGTACAAGATTCCCTGTTTATCAGCTTTGCTGAGCGGAAAGTCAGAGTTGTTCATGTTGGAGGACCTGTGTGAGTGTGGTAGATGACCATGGTCACAGGAATTTAGGTAACTCAGTACACTGTGCTACCAGGGATTATAGCAAATATAAATCAATTGACTGAAAATATTGTTTTGCACCTAGAGGTTACTCAAACAAAATCACCCCCCCCCCCCACACACACACACACACACAAAATTGTTTCTAATGGCTGTGTTTTTATAAAGAAAAGCAGAAACGTGACCTGTTGATATATTCAAAGAGCACCACCAGTTTTTGTTTTCCCGTTGTAACCATGAAATAGTTTTATCCGTCAGCAAGCAAAGCTACAAACACAAATGTTGTTTGAACAAGTTCTTCTTAATGACTAAGTTTGTCAGCTTCATTAAAACTGTGACTAAAATGATACAAACATCATCACAGTTGATCCAAAATATACAAACCTAATTTGTAGTGATGAACGTTGTGACTGAAAACAGAATCCAGGATTTGGTTTTGTTGCTCCTTTTCCTTTAAATAAGAATGTTTCTCTTCATAATCTGCAGCTGATTTTTCCAGAAGCCTTGATATTTCTGCTCCTCCACAATCTTCTCCACCAGTTGCTGCTTTCATCTGCTCAGCTGAGCTGCTGGTTGGAAGATCTCCATCTTCCACTTGGTGCTGATGAAGCTGAGAGAACAGAGGTTTCTCTTCATCATCCTCACTCTTCAAAGGAACTGCAGTGAAGGAGAACCTGGTGTCATCAGTCTCCTCCTTCACACTGAGCTGCTCTACATCCAGACTGATCCTCAGTTCCTCCTCTTCCTCCTTTATGTTGAAGGTCTCTGGGTTCTTCTGGTCCACACCAGAACTCCATTCTTCAAGAGCTTCTTCTTTAATCAGCACCATCTGATGAACATCTGCAAGGAACACTGAAACACATGAACAATAAAGACAGTTATAACTTTATATTCACACAAACATCACTGTGATAACACCAGTGAGTTCACCATCAGCTCAAAACAACATCTAATGCTGGACGTCAGAAAAATGTCCTGAAACTAAATCCATAAAAGAGAGAGGTCCTTATGTCTGACTCCCAGAAGATGGTAAAACGTGTAGAGCTTTCAGTCGGTTCTTTAAAACATGTTGCAGAGTCTTCTAAACTTGTTCCAGCTTTTTTTTATCAGCTGTGAGAAAATGCAACAATATTATCATATTAGGAGAATGGATTTACACAAACATTCATTACTCGAAGACCCTTTTAACTTGCCTCCATAATAAACCAGCTCCAGACTGAACAGAGAGGACCCTCATCAGTATGCATACCGTGAGAACCGATCAACAGAGGACGCCATCTCCTCTGTGGTCCACACTGCTCTCATCCACCTGGATCAGAAGGACTCATACGTCCGCATGTTCTTTGTGGACTTCACATCTGCCTTCAACACCATGATCCCCCCAAACTCTGATGGACAAACTATCCACACTTGGACTAAGCCCCTCCATTTGTAACTGGGTACTAGACTTTTTAGCAAACAGACCACAGTCAGTGAAGATTTACAACTTCTCCTCCTCCACCATAACCCTCAGCACTGGCTCTCCTCAAGGCTGTGTGTTCAGCCCTATTCTGTTCACTCTGCTAACATACGATTGTGCAGCCACCCATCCAGGCTGTCACATTGTAAAGTTTGCAGATGATACAGCGGTAGTGGGATGCATCAAAAACAATGATGAGTCCAGCTACAGGCAGGGGGGGAAACACCTGGAGTGGTGGGCAGCGCTAATCCAAATTTTAGTTCCGCTATTTCTAAAGCACTTATTGATTTATTTAGGTCCACAATTTCAAAAGCACTTATGTATTACCAATGCTAGCGGACGCTAATGCTAACACGCTAACCGCCATTTTGAAGAGGGCAACTGGCGAAATAATTTTTTTAATCCAGCAGATTTGACCATTTGAACCGGTTAAGCTCAGAAAAACCTTGTGCTATAAAGTCACTGACTTTATAGCACAAGGTTTTTCTGAGCTTAATCGGTTCAAATGGTCAAAAAAAATTATTTCGCCAGTTGCCCTCTTCAAAATGGCGGCCGCCATTTTGAAGAGGACAAATGGCGAAAAATTTTTTTAATCCAGCAGATTTGACCATTTGAACCGGTTAAGCTCAGAAAAACCTTGTGCTATAAAGTCAGATAAGAAATATATTTTTTCTCAGCAAAGAAATAATTGTTTTTACCGTGTTTTCATGGAAAGTCCTTATCTTCTGTGGCCGTCGCGGCCGCCATTTTGAAGAGGGCAGTGGAGAAATACTTTTAAAAATCCAGACGCGTCGCGTAGGCCGCTGAGAAACATCCATAAGTTCACCCTCCATGTTAAAAACTCTTCGTCTGACTCTTCGAAAACAAGCAATAAGGCTGCAGAGTAACACACTGGCTGCTAACTGAGAGCGCTCGCTCTAGTAAAGAGACTGAGGGGACGCTTTTTTGTCACGGACCACATCCGGCGCTGACAGGATATGGTCTGTTAGCAGTCGTCCGGGCTTGTAAATAAGTTTTTTCGGTTTTACTGATAGATAATTAGTTATTAGCGGTACTGCATTTTAAATAAAAATAGCGCAAATCCGCGTATGAATTATAAAAGTTAGTTAATCCGCTGTAAAGCTAACAGATTATTTAGCTAAGCTATAAGCGGATTAGTGCACTAGCGCTCTCTAGCGGTCGGAGGCCCATCACTGCCTGGAGAGCTGGTGCTAAGAGAATTCATTCATTCATTCATTCAACCTTTATTTATACAGGCTAGCCTCGTTGAGTCACGGGGACTCATTTACAAGAGGGACCTGTCTCACTCACACCAAACAACCATCCACTCTCTCACTCACACCTAGGGTCAATTTAGAGTCACCAATCAGCCTAAACATGCATGTTTTTGGTCTGTGGGAGGAAACCGGAGTACCCGGAGGAAACCCACGCATGCATGGGGAGAACATGCAAACTCCACCCAGAAAGGCCCCCGGACCAGGATTTGAACCGGCAACCTTCTCGCTGAGAGGCGGCAGCTCTACCAGTTGTGCCACCAAAATAACCAGAATAACCTTCACATGAATGTGAAGAAGACAAAGGAGATGATTGTGGACTTCAGAAGGAACAAACAAACCCACACCCCACTGAACATAAGAGGATCTGTGGTGTAAGTGGTCTCCAGCTACAAGTACATGGGTGTACACATGATTGATAACCTCAGCTGGACCAACAACACCACCGCCCTGATCAAGAAAGGTCATCAGAGACTCTACTTCCTCAGGCGGCTGAGACGAGCTGGTCTGAGTAGCCCTGTCCTCACCTCCTTCTACAGGTGTGCAGTGGAGAGCATCCTGTGCTCCAGCATCAACGTGTGGCATGGAGGCTGCACAGTTGCAGAAAGAAAAGCTTTACAGAGAGTGGTGAAGGCTGCACAGAAGTCTGTTGGAGTCAGTCTCCCCACCATCACAGACATTTACACCTCCAGATGCAGGAAAAGAGCCACCTGCATCATGAAAGACCCCACTCACCCAGCACACTCACTCTTTGCCCCACTCCCCTCAGGACGGAGGTTGAGGAGCATCAAATGTAGAACCACTAGACTGAGGAACAGCTTCTACCCTGAGGCTGTTAGACTCATGAATAAATAAATAATAAGAATAATCACTGCAAAATATCACATCATGCTGATGCTGATCTGTTTTCTTGTTGCTGTGTTCATTTGTGACCATCTGCTCATACAGACTCATGTTCGTGCTGCTGTTTGTAATGATGTTTCCCTATTACATCAGGGCTTAGTGTATTTCTAGTTGATGTTTTTCTTAGTTATATCCTAGATGTTTTTACTGTTTTTCTCTCACATTTTGTTGTTGGATGTAACTGGGACCCTGTGTACATAATCTCGTTTCCTCACATGTACTACATGCGGTGCAAATGACAAGATTCTCGGACTCTGAGCTTTATTCATCCATTATCTTCACCCGCTTCTTCCTTTTTGGGTCACGGGGGTCACTGGTGCCCATGTCCAGCAGTCACTGTGTGAGAGGCGGAGTACCCTCTGGACAGGTCTCCAGTCCAACACAGGGACACAGAGACAAACAACCATTCACTCTCTCACTCACACCTAGGAACAGTTTAGTTAACAATCAGCCTAACATGCAAGTTTTTGATCTGTGGGAGGAAACTGGAGTACCTGGGGGAAACCCAAGCATGCACAGAAAGCACATGCAAACTCCAACCAAAAAGGCCCCTGGACCAGGAATTGAACCGGTGTCCTGCTCGCTGGAGGCAGCAGCTCTACCAACTGTGCCGCCATGCTGCTAGAACTTACCGTAAATTTTGCTGTATAAGTTGCAGGTTTCTTTTTTTTCTACACAAATTAGTATAGCATGTCTGCGACATATACAGTGAAGAGACGCATTTGTTTTTTTCCCATATTTTGGCTGAGATCTGATGATTTCATTCATTCTGACATGGAAAATATTTCAGTCACTAGAGGGTCCTTGACTAATATGGCAAGCCAAGTATCTCATTAATAGGTAAAAGTGGTTATTAATGAGATACATGTACTTGGCTTGTCATACAGAGCCACCTTTGTTTCTCTCCAAACTTCTGGAGCAAAAGTCAAATCAAATGCATTTCACCGCACCGCCCAGGCGAAATGCATTTGATTTGACCGTCAAAGTGCATTTATTAAGGAAAAGTTCAACTGAGACACACCTTTACTATAATGTCAAGCAAACAAATAATTGTTTTTAGGTGGTTATCTTGGTAAATTTTGAAGAAATGCACAGAATGTCGTCCCTCTGCGCTCTCCTGCAAATTGATTCTTGAAACGTAGCTGATGTGAACAATATAGTGCATTTATTAAATAAAAGTTAAACTGAGACACACCTTTGCTATAACGTTGAGCAAACAAGCAATTGTTTTTAAGTGGTAATCTTGAAAGCTTTCAGCTCAGCATGAAACGCCTACAGACTGATCTGAAACTGTCAAGACTCATCTCTGTTGGAGCCTCCAGTTCAATCCTGAAAGACAGTGTTCCATCAACAAGGTTTAAGATGGATTTTAAAGATAAAAGCTGTAGCCTAAAAGTGCAACAGCAAATGATCCTCTAAAGATGCTGTCACTTACAAAAACTGCAGCTATCTTCATCATTCCATACCATTTTATTTATAGAGCAATTAAAACAGCAACAAGGCCAACCAAAGTGCTGTACAAACAGAAAAACTGGCAACACATAAAGCAACATACAAAATGAAGTTAAATCAGAACAGAGACATAAAAACGTCGCCGATAATACATATAACGACAAACCTGTGTGAAGCACACGGGTTCAAACACAGATCATCTGGTGTTGAAAGATACGGAATAGTATTTTAAACGTGATTTGAAAACCGAGAGGGAGGAGGCCTGACAAGCAGAGGTAACTCGTTCCAAATAACTCGTATTAAATAAGATGAATGTATTTATACAAACCTAATCTGTGCAGATGAACTCTGGGGTTCAAAACAGCATCCAGGATTTTGTTTTGTTGCATTTTTTTCTTTTAAACGAGACTGTTCCTCTTCATGATCTGGGCCTATTCAGTCCGAAAACTCCGACATTTCTTCCGTTGCTGCTTCCAGTCGTTGTTTAGCCTGATGTCTCCACATCTGTTAAATTTCGTTGATCTAAAGTTTCATTTAACAGTTACTGAGCCGAGCTCAAGAAGCTGGACTTAAAGCAAACGTTACAGAAAGTTTATAAATCGATTAAAAAGAAAAAAGTAGACAGTCCATTAGAAGCTGAAGCAATGAGGCGCATAAACAATGACGCAGAAACGATGAGTCGGAGCTTGATTCGTTTAGTCTGAGTCACGTGATCAATGACGTCTGACTCTCCGTCTAACAAACTCGTCAGGTGCTCTGGACCATATATCTATGCTCTGGACAGATTCTTCTTTGTTGAAACGTTTCTTCTTTTATCTAAAAGACTTCTTCAGTCTGGGGCACTTCAAACTCAGTCTTACTAATAGTGGATCAGATGGTCACTCCTGCAGACTGTTGCTCCCATGACCAGAGTATTTTATCTCCCCACTGAGATTACCAGAAGGTGGTGCCAGAGGCTCAGGAGTGGGTTTCTTGTTAAAAAAAGATAATAATAATAAAATAAAAAACTGACTTTTCAGACATTTACGGGGGGGATCTTTGCACAGTGTCTTTAAATCCTCTTGTGTTCAGAGAAATAAAAGATAAACTGAAGAATGATGAACTTGCTTTCAAAATATTTATTTTCTGGAAAAACTTGCATTAGACAAATCTTTATTGTCATTTGCACCACATGTGGTACATGAAAGGAGATTATGTACACAGGGTCCCAGTTACATCCAACAATAAAATGTAAGAGAAAAACAATAATAACATCTAAGATATGAACTAAAAAAAAACATTAACTAAAAATATACTAAGCACTAATATCATAGAAAAACATTACTCCAAACAGCAGCACGAACACGAGTCTGTATGAGCAGATTGGCACGAATGAACACAG
>JBBPBX010061445.1:0-21122 GCA_038048925.1 Garcialebias charrua | reverse complement strand
AGTAGTTAAAAACATCCACAACCTTTGACCAAAAATCCCCCAACACATGTACCTCTATAATATTTCAAGTTAGAATGCTCACAACATGGCAGAACATTTATGGCAGCAGCCATCTTAGATTTTACCCTGGCAATCTAATTTTGACTTGGTTGTTGGGTTGTTGACTTGGGGTTCTGGAGAGGAGGGTCCGTCGGATAGTCGAACCTTGAATTCAGGAGGAGCAGTGTGGTTTTCGTCGTGGTCGTGGAACACTGGACCAGCTCTACACCCTCAGCAGGGTCCTGGAGGGTGCGTGGGAGTTTGCCCAACCAGTTTACATGTGCTTTGTGGACTTGGAGAAGGCATTCGACCGCGTCCCTCGGGGGGTTCTGTGGGGGGTACTCCGGGAGTATGGGGTACCAGGCCCTTTGATACGGGCTGTTAGGTCCCTGTACGACCGGTGTCAGAGCTTGGTCTGCATTGCCGGCAGTAAGTCAGGCTTGTTTCCAGTGAGAGTTGGACTCCGCCAAGGTTGCCCTTTGTCACTGATTCTGTTCAACTTTTATGGACAGAATCTCTAGGCGCAGCCAAGGTGTTGAGGGGTTCCGTTTTGGTGGCCTTCGAATCACATCTGTTTTTTGCAGATGATGTTGTCCTATTGGCTTCATCAAGTCGTGATCTACAGCTTTTGCTGGAGCGGTTTGCAGCCGAGTGTGAAGCGGCCGGGATGAGGATCAGTTCCTCCAAATCCGAGGCCATGGTATTGAGCCGGAAAAGGGTAGAGTGCCCTCTCCGGGTTGGGGAGGAGGTCCTGCCCCAAGTGGAGGAGTTTAAGTATCTCGGGGTCTTGTTCACGAATGAGGGAAAACTGGAGCGTGAGATCGATAGGCGGATAGGTGCAGCATCCGCAGTGAAGCGGGCGCTGTACCGGTCTGTCGTGGTGAAGAGAGAGCTGAGTCAAAAGGCAAAGCTCTCAATTTACCGATCGATCTACGTTCCCACCCTCATCTATGGTCATGAGCTTTGGGTTGTGACCGAAAGAACGAGATCTCGGATACAAGCGGCTGAAATGAGTTTTCTCCGCAGGGTGTCTGGACTCTCCCTTAGAGATAGGGTGAGAAGCTCAGTCATCCGGGAGGGACTCGGAGTAGAGCCGCTGCTTCTCCACATCGAGAGGAGCCAGGTGAGGTGTTCCGGGCATGTCCCACCGGGAGGAGACCCAGAGGAAGACCCAGGACACGCTGGAGGGACTATGTTTCTCGGCTGGCCTGGGAACGCCTTGGGATTCCCCCGGAGGAGCTGGCCCAAGTGGCTGGGGAGAGGGAAGTCTGGGCCTCCTTACTTAGGCTGCTACCCCCGCGACCCGACTCTGGATAAGTGGAAGAGAACGGATGGATGGATGCTCACAACATGGCAGAACATTTATGGCAGCAGCCATCTTAGATTTTACCCTGGCAATCTAATTTTGAAAGGAAAATCAAATCAGGAATTGTATCAAAATTTTCTATGCATAAATGTAGTCTCACACCAAAATAGAAGTAGGCACTCACTCGTTTTTCAAGTCATCATACTCGGACTAGGAATGTGCGATATGGCCTAAAATTCATATCACGATATGTATTGTGAAGGGTGGCGATAACGATATATATCGCAATATGTTTTTGGTATAAAACTTGCAATAGGTATGAAAAAAAAGCATAGGGTGTCCTTTTGCCATAATTTATTTTTAAAACTGCTATACCACAAAATAATCTCTATTAAGAAAATTTCACTACTAGGTCCAGAGAGTTTTTAAATAATTAACAACTCAAGCATTAGGCTTCTTTCTTGTAGTGCAAAACAGTGCAAAATATATCTTGTGTAGTTTTAGCCATAAGTTTTAAACTAAAGAATATGTTGTTAACTCTTAACAGTTTCCAATATTGTCACTTAAGAAATGAACAGTAACAGAGCAGCATTTTACACTGAAAACACTTCACCCTCCAACCCTCTAGAGGGCGTCTCCTTCAGCTTTAAGGAGAGCTGACAAGGCAACCAGTTTCCTC
The DNA here is from genome assembly GCA_038048925.1 of Garcialebias charrua. Lineage (NCBI taxonomy): Eukaryota > Metazoa > Chordata > Actinopteri > Cyprinodontiformes > Rivulidae > Garcialebias > Garcialebias charrua. Next base: position 19,098 of record JBBPBX010061445.1, on the reverse strand, counting down.
TGTGGCTTTGACCAGAGGGTCTCGCAGTAAAATCACACAACACAGCATTCTGTTCACAGATCAGAGGGCAGGTTTCTCTAAAGCTGACCAACGCTTACTTTAACTTTCGACAAAAAATAAATAAATACAAAAACTTTCGACGGAACACAGCATTTTGTGCATAAGTCCGAATATGGCAACACTACAAGCCGGACGTACGGTAATTAGCTTATAGCTTCACTACTTAGTACTCAAGAAAAGACTTTAACACCACTTACGCACAGTTTACAATACAAAAAAAGTATCGATTACCTTTGACAACTCTGATTGTACACTTCAAGACCACTTATGCACAGTTTTAAACTAAAAAAAAGTAAAGATTAAATCTGACAACTGTGATTTTCTGCGGTTAGCCGGTAGAAGACAGATCTCTATCATAGGCTAAATTTATATCGTTTCATACCGTGTACCGTTTATATCGCGCATCCCTAACTCGGACCATTCAATTCAATTCAAAAATACTTTATTATTCCCAGAGGGAAATTACATGCAGACAGATGGATGGATGGAGAGTACAGTATTTCCATTTCCCCCATTTCACTCCACCTCCCTACAAAAAACACAGTACAGTACAGTACTGCATTGCTTAGGTTGCAAAACATACAGCTCTTGCTTCTTTTTAACTTCTAAAGTGTACTTTACTTAGAAAACTGTTACAAGCAGTCAAATCCAGCAAGCTACCATCAATTTATTCACCTAAATGATTCTGTGGTAGAACCCACTGAAAGCTATGCTCTAGCCATTAGGCTGTGGACTCATCTGTGATGAACTCCTTTTCCTGGACTGAGAAAGCTAGCTTTTGATTGTGATGGTGTCAAAGCCCACATGAGCAAAAAGCAAAGGTTTATACCTTTTGAGTAGTCATTTATAATAGATAGCAAAAGATTCTTCTAGACACATATTGTTGTGGTCAGGCTTTTAAAAGCATTTACAAAACTACCTCGGCATAAGCAATTAAGTTTAAGAAGAAAAACCAATGGCTTACATACTGTCTGCCATATTAATGTAACAGGAATAATGCAAAGTGCCTTAATAATGTTGTTGGGAAGTTTTCTAAAATCCACGTAGGAATCATCTTTATTAACGGGATCTCTGTCTGCATGCACATATTGGCCTTAATAAGTTGTTTTTCCTATTCCAGTAAAAGTTATAGTTTGTGAAATGTGAAAACTCAATTACTTATAAAATTATATTTGCTTATTGCATTTTTCACCTAAGGACATTGCCATTATTTTACCGGTGCACTGCATTCTGGGCCATAACATACATTGGTTGTTGTAGAGACTAAAATAAACAGAATCAAGGATAAAATGTTACACCATTTGACAATAATGTTATACAGTATTTTGTATTAGTCCATATGCACCAAATCTGAGTCGAACTGATGAAAAGTGATCAACTTGTGACATGTCAGTTATGTCAATGTGAAAATATAATCTTACTATAATTTCTACTTTTCAACCATTATAAGTCTGAGAATAATAATTAAGAAAATTGCGCTTAAGGAATCTGCCTCCACTCTTGATTATTCCTCTTTACTATAAACACTTTGTGTAGGCCTGTCACAATAAGAAATTTTGCTGGGCGATTAATTGTCTCAGAAATTATTGCAATAAATGATAATATTGTTTAAAATTGAACAAAAATTAATTGTCAAATTTTAGAAGAAATTTTGATTTGTTTGGTGTGTAGTACTTTTTGTGACCACCTGATGGCAGTATAAGACAGTTTGAACCAAAGGATGGATAGTTGAGCAGCGTGTCTCTTTAAGAAAAATGGGAGGGAGGGCCCTTGACGTGACATGGGCTGACATGGTGACATGGCGGACGCTCGATAAGTTGAGCTCTGTTTGCAGAGAAAAATAACTTTTTACACAAAGGCACAGGTTTCAATCGTAAATTTTGGAGCTCAACAAGACAGAGGTTTATTCCCGAGGTCGGCCTGTTAGCTTAGTTCGTAGCTTAGCTTCTCAGCTTAGCTTCTCAGCTTAGCTGCATTTAGCGATCCAAAAAACTTGATTTTGGATGAATAAAAAATATTTTAAAGAGAAACGAGAAAGGGAGGGGTCAGTGAAGAGTACCGGAGTTGCGCCGTGTCTTCAGTAGAAAGAAAGAGGCACGAAGAAATGAGAAATCTGGTAAATGAAAATAAGGTTGATAAATTTCATTCATCATGCGATTACTTGATTTATTGTTTATCGCAACAGGCCTAACTTTGCGTTTTCATTAAAAGATAGGTAAGCAGTGCAGGCAGGTCAGTCGAGCACACACACTGTGTATGAAGATGTTGGAAGTTATGTGGAATGAGTCCTTCTATTGTCCTGCTAACACTATAAAATGAAATACCCCAAACCTGGTACTGTAAATAAGTGACTTGATGGCAGCATACAGTAGATAAGACGCAACATATTTTGACAAAAGCCTTTGTGTGAATGGTTTATACAGGTAGCCATGCCATGGACATTACAGTACTATTAACAGTTTGTGCCACTTTCACTGAGACCAACATGAATGAGCTTCATCTTTGGCACCAGACGTCCATTTTTACCAAAAGCAGCTAAAACTTGATTCATCTGTCCATCATCTTCCTGTCCATCTGAGTTGATCTTGAAAGATATTCTATTTCCTCAGATTATTCTGAATCCATGTGACTATGGCAGTTTCTCATAGCATGCCATAGAAGGGTTCAAAAGTCACAAACGTGTAAAAAATGTTTCCGTCTTTGGCTTTTCCTTGTTGAGATTTCCATGAAATCTTTCAACATTGTATGCACTGTGGATGCTGAAAAACCCAAATTCTTTCCATAAACCGTTTTTAAGTGATAAAAGATTTATAGTTGGTGCAAAGCAGTGCGCCATGACCTACCTACTCTTGAGTTGAAGGGAAAATTAACTCTAAGGGTTTTCTGTATTTGCTTCGCTGCAGAATGTATCCAGGAACAAATACGTCGTTGTGAATTGGCTGTTTGGATGAATAAATTTGGCAGAAGGAGGAATTGATTTTGCCCATTATCCAGAAAACAAACACAGAAAAAGAACATGAAAATGTTTGTAATCAAAATGTTTCTTGATAATAAAGATGACTTATTTATTCCATGCCAAAAAGACAAACGATACCTCACTTTACAGACATCTAATACGTTTGTGAAAGCTGATCCTGCCAGCCAAAACAGCAAAACACATCAGACCTCATGTAATATTTATAACCTGTTAACATGGTAAAAAAAAAATCCCCCCATTCACTATATTCGCGCAAACTTTGTCTCAGAACCTGCTGTAGCTGTCAGGCAAATGGAACCAATGAAGACTAAGTAGGTCAGAACATCGCCAGCTCTTCTGGAAGAATATATACAGTATATATCTATACATACTGCAGGTGTCTGACTCTAAGGACACTAGGACACTAAATGTGAAGAGGGTGTTTCTGTTTAACAGGGTGGAGAAGGCCACAGCCTCAGGGTATGTCTATACTGTAAATGTAATTAGACACTGTTCTAATGTCTTGTTTTACCATTTTTACCTCAGACCTATTTGGTTCAGTCCAGTTTGCTTTTGCCTCACTCACCCTTTCAGAATGTGTTTTTAATAACAAGTAGCCAAATTGTGAAATTTTGGTAGTAATTTATATAAAGTTAAACCTTAATAATCATTTTAACACTATTTTGTGCAATAGAATTAAGCAAAGATTTTGGTCCAATTTTCAGTTTGGCAAGGTTTTTTTTAGAAATGCATTCAAAAGTATTCCCTAAGAATCAACTGATACCACGGATGTTCATGTTCACGTGTGTAAATTACAGCGATTATGGCTTTATGTAGCAAGCTGCTCAACAACACGTCAACACCAAACTGGCACTGGGCTGAGCTGTCCCTGCCAGGTCATGGCGTAAGGAGAGTTGGGGGTTGGTAGGTGATTCTGTGAGCCCATCTGGGGGACTTTATCCGGACTGGCAGCCTTGTTGGTTCCCTGGTGAGCACATGTGTGCAAAACAGGTGGCCTATCTTTAGGGAAAGTGGGGATTTTGAGTTAAAGATTATGACTGTCAGTATTATCGTAAGATGTTGCACTAAAAGTTCAATCTTTTTTTTTTTTATTGTAAAACTGTTTGGTAAATATTGCAAATCTTATTAAAATGGTAAACATTGAGTTTTAAGCACCATACTAATACAAATAATCTGTTGAAATTTTGATAGGTAAATTATTGATGGAAATAGTGATAGGCAATACAGACTTAACCATTTATCACAATATGATAATATATTGTTATATTTTTATTTTATCATTATATATACAAGTATGTATATATATTAAAGCTATAGTATGTAAGATTGTAATGTAGTCTGTAACTTTTCAAAAAATATATTTTTAACATATTTCTTCACTCAGTCACTATCTACTGACAAACTGATGTTAGACAAAGTAATCTCTGAAAAAATCTATTGTCCCCTTGCTTCTCTATCAGCATTTATAAAAACACTGAAAACACAAGAGTGACCAGGACACTGACAGCCAATAAAAACAGAGTTGTTTGTCACGCCCCAACCCACGCCCCCACCTGTCCCAGCCGCAGCTCGTTCTCATTCAAAGGATTGCAAAGCGATGCAGGACTGTTTTTTATGTGACACAAAATGTATTAAATATCCCTTCTTTATCCCAGAGCTGGACTTTTATTTAGTTTTTTTGCCAAAAGCCAAGTGATCGCTTCATCCTGCACTGACAGGAATGAGGAAATGGATTTGTCACGACTCACGAGCGAATTAAAACATGTCCAACGTTGCTTTGTGAACCTCTGATGATTTCTGCTGGATTTTGTGTTGTAGGATGAGTGATTCGTGGTTTTATTAAATTTTTTAAACAGTTATATTATCATATAAACACAGAATATCGCAGCGCAGAGACAGGAGGAGGTGGAGCATTCCAGACATTCCAGACCAGCGCAGCGACATGAGGAAGTCACGAGCGAATTAAATCATGTCCAAACGTTGCTTCGTGAACCTCTGCTGGTGTCTGCTGGATTTTGTGTTGTAGGATGAGTGATTCGTGGTTTTATTAATTTTTTTTAACAGTTATATTATCATATAAACACAGAATATCGCAGCGCAGACAGGAGGTGGAGCATTCCACACATTCCAGACCAGCGCTGAGACATGAGGAAGTCACGAGCGAATTAAATCATGTCCAAACGTTGCTTCGTGAACCTCTGATGATTTCTGCTGGATTTTGGGTTGTAGGACTAGCGCTCCATGGTTTTATTTTATTTTATTAGAAGGTTTTATTACCATAAACACAGAATATCGCAGCGGTTCTGAGCAGAGAGCAGCAGGGGGCGGAGCAGATCCCAAGTTCAGCTGCAGAGCACTGTGCCATATATGGCTCTGAGGGGAGGGAGCAGAATGCTTTTCTGCGCTGAAAATATTTCTAAGTCCCAGAGAGTCCCAGAGTGTTCAAATATCGCAGACCCCAGCTTTAATTTACAAACTGTTGCCCTATATTAAACATTTGAGATAAAATTTGATTTTTTAATCTTTTTTGAGAGACGGGCTCGTCTCGGTTAGCTTTCGTTTCATTTTTGTTTACCGGTATAATGTTATGAATAGCTCAGAAACCACTCGGTGGATATTTTTTCTGCTCCCAGAGTGTAATTATATGGCTTTAATTTACAAACTGTTGCCCTGTATTAAACATTTGAGATGAATTTTGATTTTTTATTCTTTTTTTGAGAGACGGACTCGTCTCGGTTATGCCACGTCCTGACCAAACGCGTTTTCAACGGCAAAAAGGCTCGTCACGCACGCAAGTGGACGCACTGGACTGGACCCAGTGCTGTCCTGACCAGAACGAGAAGCTGCGGCGGTGTGGCGGCGGGGGGTGTGGGAGGAGCTTACCGGTACACCGAGTTCCTCACTGCACTCCGCCAGTCTCTGTAGAGAGCAGACTTGACTGGTCGTGAAGGACTTGTCGCGAACACACAGCTACAATGAGTTTCTCTTCCATAGTACATGACTCCGCGGGTTTTTTCTGTGTCCCAATACGTCACATAGTGCGCGCGCCCCCTCGTTTCCGCGTCACATAGGGACTCTCCCCCTCTCTCCTCCCCCCCGACTCTCCCTGAACAACCAGAGTTGAACGGCGTTTGAACGTTTGAACGGCGAAAACGTTCAGCAATGATCAACGCGTGCTTGGAGGCTGAAGCGGGTTCACGTGCACGGAAAACGCTTTTCCAGCACGCTCAACACGCACGTGACGTGACGCCCGACGCCAAGACGTGGCTGGAGGTGCGTCCCCCATTGACTTTGCATGTAAACTGGACGTTCCTGCCGTTGAAAACGCGTTTGGTCAGGACGTACCATAAGCTTTCGTTTCATTTCCGTTTACCGGTATAATGTTATAAATAGCTCAGAAACCACTCGGTAGATATTTTTTCTGCTCCCAGAGTGTAATTATATGGCTTTAATTTACAAACTGTTGCCCTATATTAAACATTTGAGATAAAATTCGATTTTTTATTCTTTTTTGAGAGACGGACTCATCTCGGTTAGCTTTCGTTTCATTTCCGTTTACCGGTATAATTTATGAATAGCTCAGAAACCACTCGGTGGATATTTTTTCTGCTTCCAGAGTGTAATTATATGGCTTTAATTTACAAACTGTTGCCCTGTATTAAACATTTGAGATAAAATTTGATTTTTTTATTCATATTTTGAGAGACTGACTCGTCTCGGTTAGCTTTCGTTTCATTTCCGTTTACCGGTATAATGTTATAAATAGCTCAGAAACCACTCGGTGGATATTTTTTCTGCTCCCAGAGTGTAATTATATGGCTTTAATTTACAAACTGTTGCCCTGTATTAAACATTTGAGATGAATTTTGATTTTTTATTCTTTTTTTGAGAGACGGACTCGTCTCGGTTAGCTTTCGTTTCATTTCCGTTTACCGGTATAATGTTATAAATAGCTCAGAAACCACTCGGTAGATATTTTTTCTGCTCCCAGAGTGTAATTATATGGCTTTAATTTACAAACTGTTGCCCTGTATTAAACATTTGAGATAAAATTCGATTTTTTATTCATTGTTTTAGACGGAATCGTCTCGTGTTAGCTTCCGTTTTATTTCCGTGTTTATTTTAGCAAATAGCTAATAAACCACTCAAACCACTAACCCTTGTGCTATAATGTCAGCTATAATTTTTAGCAAACAAATAATTGTTTTTACCGTGTTAATCTTCTTAAAAGCCTTGCTTTGCGCTCTTTTGGCAGACATTTGCAACAGAGCTAAACACTTAGTCCATATTTCCGAGTTGTCTCAGCAGAGACGCGTCACGTCAGCGGTGGATGACGCGTTACGTCGGCGGTGACGTAGGTGCGACCTATATTCCGGTGCAATCTATTTATGGATTTTTCCAATATTTTGGCAATAATTGGACAATGCGACCTATATTCCGGTGCATCTATATTCCGGAAAATACTGTACATTATAAAAAATAGCTCATAAACCACTCGGCGGATATTTTTTCTGCTTACAGAGTGTAATTATATGGGTTTAATTTACAAACTGTTGCCCTGTATAATGTTGAAATATTTGAGATAAAATTTGATTTTTTATTCGTGTTTTTAGAGACGGAATCGTCTCGTGTTAGCTTCGATTTATTTCCGTGTATATTATAAAAAATAGCTCATAAACCACTCGGCGGATATTTTTTTCTGCTTACAGAGTGTAATTATATGGGTTTGATTTACAAACTGTTGCCCTGTATGAAACATTTGAGATAAAATTCGATTTTTTATTCGTGTTTTTAGAGACTGAATCGTCTCATGTTAGCTTCGATTTATTTCCGTGTATATTATAAAAAATAGCTCATGAACCACTCTGCGGATATTTTTTCTGCTTACAGAGTGTAATTATATGGGTTTAATTTACAAACTGTTGCCCTGTATGAAACATTTGAGATAAAATTCGATTTTTTATCCGTGTCTTTAGAGACGGAATCGTATTGTGTTAGCTTCCATTTTATTTCCGTGTGTATTTTAGCAAATAGCTAATAAACCACTTGGCTTATAAACCACTAACCCTTGTGCTATAATGTCAGCTATAATTTTTAGCAAACAAATATTTGTTTTTACCGTGTTAATCTTCTTAAAAGCCTTGCTGTGCGCTCCTGTGGCAGACATTTGCAAAAGAGCTAAACACTCGGTCCATATTTCCGGGTTGTCTCAGCGGTGACGCGTCACGTCAGCGGTGGATGACGCGTTACGTCAGCGGTGGATGACGCGTTACGTCAGCGGTGACGTAGGTGCGACCTATATTTAGGTGTGACCTGTTTATGGATTTTTCCAACTTTTTGGCAATAATTGGACAAAACGACCTATATTCCGGTGCGACCTATATTCCGGAAAATATGATACTGTTATTATTACTACTAAAGGAGTTATTCATACTACTTAATGAAGTGAAGCAGCTGGTTAAGAATGTACTGTATAATGTTACTGTTTTGAGAAGAGTTCTGTTTGTTCGCGCCCCGGCCACTACCCAGCTTGGGGTGTCTATAGCCCCTTTCATAAGTCAGACCCGCGCTATTCCCGCACAGAGCACTCCGGCTTTAATACCCATCGGGTCATTCATAAAACAAAGTTGAATCCGGCCATGACCCGCCCTCAATGGAGCATTCACAAAACGATTTGCAGCCCGGCTTGAAAAGAGGCGTGGTGAAAATCCGCAGATCAGTTGACGTACCCGAACGATCAGTTGACGTGGTGCCTGCGTGTTTAACGTGATGACGTGCTGCCTGCGTGTTTAACGTGGGACCGCAGAGGTGTCTGTAAACAAACATGGCGACGCTAGCGAACATCGTTGTGCTTATCCGAATGCTCTTGTTAATAAATGCCAAGATGCAGCAATTATTTGCGCGAAGACCGACAACATCACAAGCAAGCTTCGAGACAGCATTGCGCACATTGAGGCAACGCCGAAGGGAAAGACGGCGTATTGTTTATTTGGACTACAACCGGGCTGAACGACGTGTATGGAGGATGGAGCGACCCCAGGGAGCAGTGTTTTGGACCGAAGTACTGAACAACTTCGGTGAGGATGAATGGAGAAAACATTTTAGAATGTCCAGATTAACATTCGACGTAGTGTTCCAGCACATTCAGCCATATCTGGTCCGTCAAAGAACACGTCGAGGTCTGCCTTTGGAACCTATGCTGAAACTGGCTGTAGCTTTGTGGTGGTTTGCAACCCCGAGTGAGTACAGGTCCATCAGCTGCATATTTGGGATTGGTCTGTCCAGTGTGTGCATGTCAGTACATCTGGTGGCCGTGGCGATCAAGAAAGCGCTTTTGAAACGTACCATCAGTCTGCCAAGTGGGGAACGTTTGCGCAACGTCATAAATGGATTTAATCTTCGAGGATACCCTATGTGCGCAGGTGCCATTGATGGCACACATATTCCCATCATCGCTCCCTGCCAGTCTCCTGGTGCCTATTTCAACCGCAAAGGTTACTACTCCATTGTTCTTCAAGCTGTTGTTGACCACAACTGCCGGTAATGTGTAATCTAAGTTGTGTTTGTTCATATATTAATATTTAATCAAAAAGTGTTGCTAAACATGTACTTCCCACAGCTTAAACAGGTCACTGTTTTTTAACAAGCACTTTTTGTTACTTCAGTTTCACAGACATCTACGTTGGCTGGCCTGGTAGTACCCATGATGCCCGTGTTTTGGCCAACTCTGACATATTCCACAAAGCCGAGAGCCAAGATGGATTTCTTTTCCCCCGTGATGTAAGTACACCACTGCATATGTTTCAAACCTGCTTTGCTAACAAAAGTAATTCATTTAGGTGCATTACTTTGTATTTTACAAATATTTCACTGTAAAGTAATGTTATGTAATGGATGTTGATGCGCTTTAGTATTGTACACTTTCTGATCACTGCAAGTGAGGTTTAGCTGATCATCTGGGGCCTCATGTACAAAGACTTGCGTGGATTTCTTACTGAAACGTGACGTACGGTCAAATCCAGAAAACTGCGTACGCACAAAAAAATCCAGATGTATAATAATAATAATAATGTCTTTTCCTGTCATCTGCGTATGTTTCCCATACACAGACGAAATTCGTCTCTGCATTTAACCCAACCACCTACCAAGTGGTGCAGTGAGCAGCCCGAAAGCGCCCGGGGAGCTGGAGAAATAGGTGTGCACTCATAGACACCCCAAGGTGGGTAGTGGCCGGGGCGCGAACCCGCGTCCTTCGGGTCCCAAGTCAAAAGCCCTGCCACTACACCATCTTGGCTCCATACCAAACGTATCAAACCGTGCGTACGCCGGAATCCACGCACATTCCTTTTGTACATCACAATTAACGTGGAACTGAGCGCACGTGAGACACCTCCCCTGACACGCCTTCATTTACATATGTGAAACAGATGCAAATTACTTCCTGCATGTGTGAAGGACATGTTTGTTTGATCCCTGCGCGATCAGAAATGATTTCTAGATTCAGGAAAATAATGAATTTAATATAAGGAAGAGTTTTACGTTCTAAAGTCTATAAAAAATGAAAGTTTGGGGTGGGGTGTTTATCAATAAGATTTGAGTATGTTGCAGACGATGTGAGTTAAATGTTGTGTTTTTGTCTGTCTGTCTGTGAACAGGTGACGATGGATGTCGGTGGTGTTGAGGTGCCAGCGCACATTATAGGAGATCCTGCATTCCCCATCCGGAACTGGTTGATGAAAGGCTTCACAAATCACCAAGTGCTGAATCAGTCCCAGAAGAAATTCAACTTTCGTCTCAGCTCTGCTCGGATGGTGGTGGAAAACGCATTTGGGCGTCTGAAGGGCCGCTGGAGGTGTCTTGCAAAACGGAACGATGTAGATACAGCTTTCATGTCCACAGTTGTTGTGGCCTGCTGTATTTTACACAACGTATGTGAGGCCAATGGGGAGATATTCTTGCCAGAGTGGGAATACATTGAGGGTGAACTTCAGGTGCCAGAGCAGCCACATGATGTTGGAGCACAAATGAACAGCCACCTAGCAATAAGAGATGCCATAATGTCCATCTTGTAAATAAATTTTTCTGTGTTACACTGTGCAAGTCATAAATTACATCTGAACAGCGAGCGCCGGCATTTCTGTTAGAGCTTTAAAATGTAAATTTACTCTGTGCTAGTTTTTATGAAGTTTTGGCCACACAGTGAAGAATTGGCCTTTACTTAATTATATATCATTAGAAATAAGAAATAAGCACTGATATATGCAGGACAGCTGCTGCTGCATGTAAACCTGCAGACTTCACCTTAATAACAAAAGAAAGCATGTCCTGCTTATATCAGTAGTGGCCACTTTTACCTGTGAATAGGTAGAAATAAGAACATACACAGGACAGCATGTACACCTGCAGACTTGACCTTAATGTCCTGCTTATGTTCTTATTTCTACCTATTCACAGGTAAAAGTGGCCACTACTGATCTGAGCAGGACATGCATTCTTTTTTTATTAAGTTCAAGTCTGCAGGTGTAGATGCTGTCCTGCTTATGTTCTTATTTCTATCTATTCACAGGTAAAAGTGGCCACTACTGATCTGAGCAGGACATGCATTCTTTTTTTTATTAAGTTCAAGTCTGCAGGTGTAGATGCTGTCCTGCTTATGTTCTTATTTCTATCTATTCACAGGTAAAAGTGGCCACTACTGATCTGAGCAGGACATGCATTCTTTTTTTTATTAAGTTCAAGTCTGCAGGTGTAGATGCTGTCCTGCGTATGTTCTTATTTCTATCTATTCACAGGTAAAAGTGGCCACTACTGATCTGAGCAGGACATGCATTCTTTTTTTATTAAGTTCAAGTCTGCAGGTGTAGATGCTGTCCTGCTTATCTATTCGCAGGTCAAAGTGGCCACTACTGATATGAGCAGGACATGCTTTCTTCTTTTATTAAGGACAGGACATATAACAAAATAATGCATGTCCTGCTCATATCAGTAGTGGCCACTTTGACCTGCGAATAGATAAGCAGGACAGCATCTACACCTGCAGACTTGAACTTAATAAAAAAAAATGTCCAGCTCATACCAGTATTAAAGTGGCCACTGTGAGCTGTGAATAGGTATGAAAAAAACAACAGATACAAGCAGGACAACTTGTGTTGCATTTGGACTAGACTAACCACACCTTAATTAAAAAAGAAATGTCTTGCTCATAACATTTCTAAGTGAAATTTATACTATGGCTATAACTATAAAAATGGAAGTTATAAGTTTAGGGTCATATGTTCAAAGTTTCCACTCTGAACTGTGAATAGGTAGAAGAACAATAGAGAAGTCAGTTCTGATATAAGAATGAAATTCAAGTAAATTCAAACAGTTCTATATTAGCATAAATCAAAAAAGGGATAAACTTTTCATTTCATGGATTTTAATAAATTTCATGGATTTTAATAAATAACATTTGCATTTAACTTACATGTAACTGTAAAATAAACAAAAAAATAATGTACATGTATGATGCATTGCAATGCGCTTTGGATACAATTATTGCACATTGGCTGCAGCACCAACAGTGTGCAGAAAACAAACAAACAAATAAACCATAACAATGTGCAGTTCTGCATTGAGAGAAATAGAAAAAAAGTGTGCACCTCAATGCACTTTCTATAAATTTATTGCACATTGGCTGCAGCACCAACAGTGTGCAGAATACAAACGAACCATAACAATGTGCAGTTCTGCATTGACAGAAATAGAAACAAAAAGTGCACCTCTGCATAGCGAAAAAATACAAAAAAGAAATCTGTGTAGTTATGCAAAAAACCAAAAGGTGCTATGTAAATAAATACTTCAAAATGTCCTACAGTTGCGTGAAACTGTACTGGTCTTGCTGGTCAGGTTGGTTAGGTTGTGTTATTAAACTTCTGAGGAGATAGGTCAGCTCTGCGTGTTGGTCCTGCAGAACACGAAGCTGCTCGGATTGCCACCGCTCCTGCTCTGCCCTCTCAGCTGCACGTTCATCTGCCAATCTACGCATGACTCGCTCATCTTCCTCCCGGTCCTGGTCGCGGAGTGCCATTAGAAACTCCTTCATGCTTTCATTTTTGCTTTTCTTCCTTCTTTTGGGGGCAGGAGGAGAATCTGCACAACATAAATTAATTTATAACATCATATTACTTTGCGCTCTTGGGCCATAATGTGGTTAGTGTTATGCGGTGTTTTATCTTACCCACTCGGTTCTCCTTATCATTTTGTTGCGACGATGTGGACGGCTCATCACCGGGGGTGCCACTGTTGTCCTCGGTGTCATCGGTGGATGGTGACGGTCGACTGGACGCTTCATTTTCTCGCATACTGCTAATCAGAGCGATGGGATTAGCAGAATGACTCTTCCCCCAAATCGCGTCACATAAATCGAAATACGTCCAGTCCATCCTGTCGCGCCCGCTGCGTCCGTTGTGGTCATTCACCTGGTGGTACTTCTTTTTTAAGTTTTTTAGTTTGGTGGTCACCTGGCTCTTGTCCCGGTTATAACCGCGCTCTCGCATCAGTACACCAATTCGCTCCAGGAGTGCACCATCCTTCACTGTACCGGTAAATCCCTTATCCTCCTCTGCGCGCAGAGACAGGAGTAGACGGGTTTCGGCATCACCCCAATTAGCCATTTCCGTGATGAAAAAAAAAAGAAAAACAAAAGATTCGGCGAAGAATAGCGAGTGATGATGCGAGCGAAATAAAAATGTTCTTGTTTACACTTTTGACAGTGGGCGCAGGAAAAGTACGTCATCATTCCTCACATTCCTCAAATGAGTTTGAAGCCGCAGACACCCCGACACCTTTCACAAGTCGACAGATCCGGGTTTAACACTATGAACCGTGGCGGGTCAGAGGGGGATCAAAGGCGAGTCAGTTTAATCCGCCAATCCGCGTTTGCGTGTTTTCTGAATGCTCTTTGGAGACTTGAACCCGCATAAAAGCCGGACCGACCGGTCTTATGAAAGGGGCTTATGAGTGCACACCTATTTCTCCAGCTCCCCGGGCGCTTTCGGGCTGCTCACTGCACCACCTGGTAGGTGGTTGGGTTAAATGCAGAGACGAATTTCGTCTGTGTATGGGAAACATACGCAGATTACAGGAATAGACATTATTATTATTATTATTATTCTGCCCTACTGGTAAGTTTCTTTTAAACAAGGGGGAAATACGGTATGCTGTGAATTCAGTTACTGTATTTCAACTCTGGAGGGCGCTGTAACCTTGTGTGTAGAGGCATAGAAAAAGAAGGGAGTAAAGATGGTAATGTTAAGCTAATGCCTGCGTTCTGCTGCATTATTCCCTCGTGATAACTAGGGTTGGGCATTGAGAATCGTTCGGAACCGGGACTAACTGTCCGGTTTTCCCGGAATCGTTCAAAATATTAATTTGCGATTCCTATGTTCGATGCTAGTTAGCCGACCGGAAGTAGCCACCGCCGAAACCCAACGAAGAAGAAACAACCGGAAGTGTGCACCCGAGATCTAAAGCTTACTAATTAATAAAATGACCAGTCAGGTCAGTGCAGCACTTGCAATAATTTTCTATCATGCAAAGGAGGGTTGAGAAGTAAAATAGGGTCCCGTCTTTGACGCGCTCCACCGGATTATTTTCGCTTCGTATCCGACCGGAAGTACAGAGTGGTCCGTCTGCAAAACGCTCCGCCGAACTTTTCGCTAATCGCTACCTCTTCGGCTCCATCAGGTAAATAAATAAACTATAAACTACATCTCATACCAACATTAAGGCAGCTAACAAGTTATACTCCGCTTAAAGCGGTAAGTCAGCTCAAATACAAACACGATGCTAACGTTAGCTTGTATTTTTTCTTAGACAAACTACCTGAAATGGCTTCACAGTGTTTACCAGCGTCCAAGGTAAAAACGTCAGTGTTAACTGAATGAAGAGTGCCACAGAACAGTTACAGCATTGCTGGGTTGCAGATGACGTAGCAGTGACGTCACAGAATGCAGTTGGGGGTCCGGAAGTAAACGCAGCCGTTTCCTTCTGTAGCAGCGACCACTTTGTAACAGGTAAGGATAGTATCATTTAAATCATTTTTTCAGATATTTTATTGGACAGTTACTAGAAAGACAGGTAAGATATGTTATGCCCTAGCTTGTGTAGTGGTTCAACACTTGGTTGTTCCCAGAAAAAATCCGATTAGAATGCTAATGTTGTTAGCGGTTAGCTTAGTGCTAGGAAATGCATTTACGTGTTTGACTTTAAAGTGGCGTCTTATATTTAGGTTGTCCGAGTGCAGCAGGTGATGTACATTCCCAAGACTGGGCCCCTACTGTTAACCTGGGGTACCAAAGAAGTAACAGAGGCCTGGACAGAAGCATCCCTCCGACGTGGGGAAAGAGCTAAGGCCCGGAAGCTTCTCTGCACTGCCACTGAGGAGGAGGCCAACAGTCTGGAAGATGAGCTCTGTGAAGAAAGCTTACCAGCCCCTGAAAATGAACGATTCAAAGGTAAAATAATAATAAATAAAAATACTATTTATTTATTTATTGAATTTGCTGAACGTAATTTTTAATAATTAAATATTTGCAGATGCAGAATACCAGACGGATCTAAGCATGGTTGACCTCACAAAGCTGGAGGATGCAGTGAAAGGCTACACAACTGAGATCTGCGACCTTAAGGAAAAAGTCTCAGTGACTAAATTTACTCCTGAAACCTTCCAGAACAACGAGAAAACAAAGTTTTATACGGGACTGCCCAACTTTTTAGTTTTGATGCAAATTTTTCAGCTCTGTGAACCTCAGCATGTCATCACTGTCAGCACTCTCCAAATTTGAGCAATTTATTATGATACTTATGCGTCTCAGATTAAATCTGCAGCTTCAAGACCTTGCCTATAGATTTAATGTGTCAAAAGCCACTGTGTCTCGAATTTGTTTTAGAATGATTCATGTTCTCCATGAAAGATTAGAATTCTTAATAGAGTGGCCTGAGCGACAAGTAATTCAATCAACTATGCCCATGTCATTCAGAAAGGCCTTTGGACTTAAGGTTGCAGTAATACTGGACTGTTTTGAAGTATTTATTGAAAAGCCTACCAATTCTTTAGCAAGAGCACATGGCTGTCAAATCCACTGACTCACAAGCATTGGTTGACAAAATTGATGTAATTTGCTGTGCACTGTCCAACATCTCAGAATCTGTTGTCCCTCTGGAGCAGACCCGGGCATTGTACGGCCCCAGGGCCACATGCGGCCCTTTGGTTGACTCTGACCGGCCCCCGTAAGGAGAGTTACAACAAAAACATAGTTTCTAATTTTACCTCATTTGTGGACTGCATTGCTTTAAATTTGATGGTTTAAAATTCACGTACAAAATGATGATAACATGTGAACAAACAGTGATATTTACCAAATCCAGGTGTAGATCATCTTTCACTGATCATCTGCCAGCTTTGCTTCTCATCTCCACCTCAGACATTCAACCTGACTTTAATGCTCTCGTTAAAGTCCAACAGAGACCAGGGGCCTCATGTATCAAAGACTTGCGTGGATTTCCTACTGAAAAGTGACGTACGGTCAAACCCAGAAATGTGTGCACGCACAAAACGATCCGGATGTATCAAACTGAGCGTACACCTGAATCCACGCACATTCCTTTTGTACATCACAATCAACGTGGAACTGAGCGCACGTGAGACACCTCCCCTGACACGCCTATATTTACATATGTTAAACAGATGCAAATTACTTCCTGCATGTGTGAAGGACATGTTTGTTTGATCCCTGCGCGATCAGAAATGATTTCTAGATTCAGGAAAATAATGAATTTAATATAATATGAGTGAGGACAAACATCCTAAGTAAGAATAGTAATAAAATGTGTTCATCATGCAAAGAACGAGTGATTGTCGGTATTTGTGTGCGCGCGCACCCTGCTGTGGTGCGCGAACCGGCTCATTCATTCATTCTGTGTGGAAATATTAACTTTGCGCACGAGTTTATTACCATTATTACTGTAAACACAGAGGAACTTACTTGGATGTTTGCTAGAACATAGATCTTTGTTTATGTAGATGATGTGAAGAAACGAGTCTGTGCGTCTTGGTGGAGACTTTTCATGACATGATGTTGGAGTCTCCAGACGCAGCGCGCGCCCCGCAGCCCTGTGCGCAGTCTGTCTGTGAAGCTTTTGCTCTCCTACAAGTTATATAAGGTGTACTTTCACGTGTCATTTTGGAGAAATCTACAATAAACGCAGATAATGAAACACCTCCAGCTGCCGTGTCAACACCGGTGAGGGTGCGCGCGGCGCGCTCCAAGCGCGACCACTCAGCCTTTGGAATCATATGGATGAGACATTCCATTGGACATGATCCGGCTTTGTGTGGACTGGACTGCACAGTCCCGATCGACCTGCAGCTCCCTCTGTGGAACAGTTTGACCGCTGCTTCTGTATGCACGCGTGATGCACGGCTCCCCAGAGCGCAGCAGCAGTGCCAAACTGAAAAATGATTATTTCTGAAAACGGCTGATAAGCCATATCCTAGATCAGAAAATTATATCTGTTTCTAAATAAATGCTCTGCGTGTTACACTATTTATTATATTCTCCAGTAAGGCTGAATGAATCCGTTCCTGTTAAATTTATTTTTGGCACAACTTTGCGCGTCCTTTATTTCACTGCGTCATGTGGATGTAATACTTGTTAATCGTGTGTTTGGAGGGAATATTAATCATTTTCACATCATGAACAGTTAATAATAATAATAATAATAATAATAATAATAATAATAATAATAATAATAATAATGAATTCAATTTATAACGCACTTTTCATTAATGGAAATCTCAAAGTGCTACAAGGTGCAACATATTTGAATGTCAATAAGACAAATAATAAAACAATTAAAATCAACAACAGTATCAGCTAAGATCAAAAGTAGAATCATGAGGAGTAAAGTATGCTCGGTTGAAAAGAAAGGTCTTCAAGCCGCTCTTAAAGTCAACCACAGACTGTGGGGCTTCAGTTTCTCTGAAACACCTGTAAGTGTCGCCAAAGGAACAAGAACCACAGAAACGTGCGTACGCCTGCTCGGGAGCTTGCGTGGATATGTACCTGGATGCGCATATATTCACGTTCAGTTCAGTTTTGATACATACGGGGTTTTGCGTGGAAAGTGACGTGCGCAATGTTTTTGTGCGCACGCACGGTTGATACATGAGGCCCCAGATTTCTCTCACCGAACAAGAAAAAAGAACTGAGAAACATAAAATGAGGTGGTTAAACTTCAAATATAAAGGCACCAACTAGTGAGCAGGGACTCAAAATCACAGTTCAGTGACAATCTCTATTATACGATGTTTCATAATATTTGAAGTACAAAGGCAATATTGTGATGTCTTTAGAAAGATAAGAACCTCTTTCCAACAGAACATGAAACTCAAAATGTGCTTTTGGGTGATTATGGCTGAAAATGATCACTAATAAAATCAGTCACAAATGGTAAAATATTCAGTGTACTTGTACTGGGAAATTTCATTGAGTAAATGACATTTTTTGTAAAGAAACCTCTCATTTTGTTTTATCACAACTAATACTTTTACCAGTTTGTCTAAACAATGATATTTACTGCTTTTAATAAAGAAATACTATAAATATTATGCAGTATTGAATTATGTAATTTGGCCCGGCCCCCCACAATATTTTCTATTTCTCATGTGGCCCCATGGAAAAAATAATTGCCCACCCCTGCTCTGGAGTAATGTTCCGAAAAATCCCTGTTCGTTTTGGAACAAATATTTTAAGTTTAAATTATTATACATGTATTTATCATTTGAAGTAAATCAAAAGTAAATTAAATTACTAATACTGTTACAGACCATAATACTAATACTGTTTACTAATACTGTTACAAACCATATTTGTACATGTTAATTATTCACAAACCCCTATGATGAGTACAATTAATGGACTAAGTTTTCCCTCGCCCGGACGCGGGTCACCGGGGCCCCACTCTGGAGCCAGGCCCGGAGGTGGGGCATGCTGGCGAGCGCCTGGTGGCCGGGCTTT
>JBBPBX010061444.1:10407-21122 GCA_038048925.1 Garcialebias charrua | reverse complement strand
AGATTGAGGAGCATTAAGTGTAGAACCACTAGACTGAGGAACAGCTTCTACCCTGAAGCTGTTAGGCTCGTGAATCTCTAACCAGAATAATCACTGTGAAAATATCAATCACATCATGTTGCTGCTGATCTGTTTCATGTTGCTGTGTTTATTCGGGCTCATCTGCTTATACAGACTCATGTTTGTGCTGCTGTTCGAAGTAATGTTTTTATGCTACTAGTGCTTAGTGTATTTTTAGTTTATGTTTTTCTTAGTTCATATCTTAGATCTTATTACTGTTTTTCTTTTACTTTTTATTGTTGGATGTAACTGGGACCCTATGTACATAATCTCGTTTCATCACATGTACCACATGTGGTGCGAATGACAATAAAGAATCTCTGATTCTGACTCTGACCAAAAACATGCATGTTAGACTGATTGGTAACTCAAATTTGTTCCTAAGTGAGAGTGAATGGTTGTTTGTCTCTATGTATCCCTGTGATGAAATCAAAAAATGTTCAATACAAACATAACTGGACTTTATTTGTAATAGAAGACGTTTCACTCTTCATCTGAGGAGCTTTATCAATTCAAAGAGCAAAGAGTGTGGGGTTCAGGTTTTAAAGGTTGAGATAAGATACACATACCTATGTAGATTGACAAATCACACCGTAACAGTAGGGGTTTCTTGGGGTATTTGTTAGTCTACTTAATAATAATAATAATCAATTAAATTTATACTGCACTTCTCATTAATAAAAATCTCAAAGTACTTCACAGATGAGGCTCCTCTGTTCCCATCATGTGTGAAAATTGGCTGGGAATCAGTCTTAAAGCTGTATTATACATTTTTGAAGGTTGGAATCTGAGACCTCCCCCTCTGTTAAGAGACGTTTTTTCTCAGCTTCCTTCAAACCCCTCTAAAACCATCTGTGTTCTCAGTCCAAAATGTGCACATTGTGGTCATCAAATGAGTGTCCCTTGTCCATGAGGTGGAGGTTAACAGCTGAGTTTTGACCAGAGAAGACGGCTCTCCTGTGTTGAGACATTCGTCTATGAAGAAGCTGTTTAGTTTCCCCAAATGTAGAGGTCTGGACAGTCATCGCTGCACTGGACCGCATACACTACATCACTCTGTTTGTATGTGGGTGTTTTGTCCTTAGGGTGGACCAGCCTCTGTCTGAGAGTCCTGCTAGGTTTGAAATATTCTGGGATGTTGTGTTTGTTGAAAATCCTTCTGAAATTCTCTGATACTCCAGTATACTGGTGAAGATGCTGATGCTGATCTGTTTCTTGTTGCTGTGTTCATCTGTGACCATCTGCTCATACAGACTCATGTTCGTGCTGCTGTTTATAATGATGTTTTTCTATTACATTAGGGCTTAGTGTATTACTAGTTGATGTTTTTCTTAGTTAATCCTAGATGTTATTACTGTTTTTCTCTTGCATTTGTTGTTGGATGTAACTGGGACCCTGTGTACATAATCTCGTTTTCATCACATGTACCACATGCGGTGCAAATGACAATAAAGTCTCTCTGACTCTGACTCTGAAGATTCTCAGTCGTCCAGGACATGATAAAATCAGAACAAGCGCTCAATACAAAAACAACTGCAACAAATAAAGTCCAGTTGTTTTTGTATTGAGCACTTGTTCTGATTTCTGATACTCCAGCAACATAAGGGATTACAATGCTTTTTCATCTGTTCTCCTTTTTCTGTTTATTAGTGTGTTTTGTAGATTTTATCGCTTACTTGACAAAGGCCCAGTTAGGATATCCACATGTTTGGAGAGATTTTTGGTAGGGATGGGGCAGATCCGATCCAGTATCGGTATCGGTATCCGATACCAGCATTATTTAAGTATCGGGTATCGGATCAAACCTGCTGATACTTTTCCGATCCAGTTTCAAAGAGCACTTGTGTTCAATCACATTCTGTGACTGCCCTTCTTAACATTGTCTGAGATAAACCCAATGAAGACACTCTTAAGCCTTACAATAGGGGGTTCCCTATTGTAAGGCTTAAGAGTGTCTTCATTGGGTTTATCTCAATATGTGAGGTTGGATTGTATCAAAAGCTGAGGAAAAATCTACAAATAAAAGTCTGACATGGGTCGCATTTAAATCTAAGTGTTTAAAAAGCATATTAAACAGGGTGAGTGTTGCGTCCTCTACGCCTCTATGAGGCCTGTAAGCAAACTGCATGGGATCTAAAAGATGTTCAGTCTGCTTTAGAATCTCACCTCTGATTAATCTTTCAAAGATTTTCATCAGAACTGAGGTCAAAGCTACTGGTCTAAAATCACCAACAGTTTTCGGACGGTTGGATTTAGGGACAGGAACCACTACAGCATCTTTCCAGATGATGGGAACATGTTGTGTTTCCAGAGACTTATTATAAATATACTGAAAAATGGAACTCAGCTCATTGGCACAGAATTTTACAGAACGGCCACATACATTATCTGGTCCGTGACTTTTGTTCACTTTCACACACTGAAAAGCGTGTTTCACATCTTGGAGGCTGATGTTAGAGTGCTGTGTGTCTTTAAGATCGTGAACTAGTTTCTGGATTTCACTGCTAAAATCACAGGTATCAAAACGACAATAAAATGAATTTAAAGCATTTGCAAGTTTAAAATCTGAATCAAAACCATCTATAGTGACACGGGTTTTATGTGGCTTCTGAAGGCCTGCAATAGTCTTCATACTAGCCCATGCTGAGCCAAGTTGATTTGTGGCCATTTTATTCTCCAATTCGTCTTTGTACTTTTGTTTTGCTTTTGAAATTTCTACCTTTACTTCTTTTCTGGCTAAATGCTGGTCAAAGACTGTTCCCTGTTTAAAAGCAATTGATTTTTTATACAAACTGGACTTAACTGATTTAGTAACCCATGGTCTGTTATTAGGATATATTTTTACACGCTTCGCTGGGATAATCATATCTCTGCAAAACGTGAGAAATGTGGATCGGTGCATCCCTAATTTTTGGATGTGTTTTTGTTCCTTTTCCTTCCCTTCTGTCTTTGTGGGGACACGTTCGGCCCAATTCTGTAAAGTTCTGATGACAGAGAGTTTGTGTTCCAGTGGATGGTGAGAGTCAAACAGAAGATACTGGTCTGTGTGGGTTGGTTTTCTGTAAACTTCAATGTTGAGGTGGTCCTCTCTATCCATGTGAATCAAACAGTCCCAAAAAAAAAGGTAGCTTGTTGTTTGCATTCTCTCTGGTGAACTTGATGTTGTTGTTGATCGAGTTAATGTGTCTGGTGAATGCTTCTACTTCCTTGGCTTGGAATTTGACCCAGGAATCACCCACATATCGGAACCAATGGCTTGGCGTTGTTCCCTCATAGAAATTTAGGGCTCTCTGTTCCACTTCTTCCATGTAGACATTGGCAACAATGGGTTACACTGGATATCCCATGGCACAGCCGTGCTTCTGTCTGTAAAAACTGTCATTGAATTTGAAATAAGTAGTGGAGAGTCAGAGGTCCAACAGGGTGTAGATCGTGTCTGGGGTGATGTTGGTTCTGTTGTTCAAGTCCTCGTCTTGTAGAAGTCATTTTTTGACAGTTTCTACTGCTTCAGAAATGGGTATGCAAGTGAAAAGAGAAGTCACATCCAGTGATGTCAGTAGCGTTACTCTGGTCGGACCACTTTTTTCAGTAACGTGTAATCTAACGCGTTGCTATTTCAAAATCCAGTAATCAGATTTAAGTTACTTACTCCAAATTATTGTGCGTTACTTTTTTGTCATTTTCTGTAGTACTGTAATTTTATTTTATTTCCTCAATGCGTCTCGACTGGGGAGTAATTTATAGAAAAGACGCAGAAATTCGGTCAGCTGCTGTGGCTGTTTGAAACCTGACACCACACCATGCAGCGCGTGCATGACAGGAACGTAAACAGACTGGACTGAGGTGCGCACTTGGAGCTGAGAGAGGAGAAGCTTTTTACTGCAGTTCAGTAAAACAATGGAGCCAGGAGCCTCTCCGGGTCGGATCATAGCAGAGAGCTGCGACAGGAGCTGTGGACAGGACAGGACAGACGAAGGTCTCAACACAGGAGAGCCACCTCCTCTGGTCAAAACTCAGCTGTTCACCTCTACCTCACGGACAAGGGACATTCATTTGAGGACAAGAATGTGTACATTTTGGACCGAGAACACAGATGGTTTGAGAGGGGTGTGAAGGTGACGTGATCGTGTCTCTGAGTCATGTTGAACCCAAGTGCAGGAAGACGAGGAGGCTCCAAATAAAATAAGTGAAATGTTTATTTACAGAAATAAACAAAAGCAAAATGCTGACGGGGTAGCTAACTTACTTTACATGGATGAAACACAGAGGGATTACTAGCATGAAAGCCTTTGACAGGACAATCAGAGACACTGACATGACACCACAGGGCTGACCCAGACGAGGTGAAATGACAGACACCTGTGGTGATTAGAATTAGAGACAGGTGGAGGGGAAACTGGTAACACGCCAGCCTCTGCTCCTTCTTCTTTCCTTTTTTTAATAGCACTTTACAACAACACACATCAACAGCACATCTGGGTGCGGGAGTGTGTGTGTCGGGGTCTTATGTTTTTTTTTCTTCCTATTGCTACCCCTTGGTTCCCTGGCTGTCATTCAGGGGGTGGGGTCTAGTAGAAGGACGGGCCGTCGGGTGTTATCCTGGACTATGGGGGGTTCGGGGCCTGGGGGTTTGCCATGTGCAGGGCTGGCGCTGCGCTCTCCCTTGGGCTGTTTGGACTCGGGTGTCCTGTCCTGTCTGCTGGGCGGGGGTTGGGCCGGATCTTGGATGTCGGCTCCTCTCTGCCCCAGAATGAATGGGTCTACCTCCTGGGTGTGGGCGTGGGCTGCTCCATGTAGGGGGCAGGTACATGTCTTGGACCTGGGGTGTATAGAGTGCGTATCGGGAATATGAATGGAATGTGGCCAAGGGCGTAGATTTCATCTCATTATTGGGGGGGACCATAAACAGGGAAATTTTTTAAGAGCAATTTTGGGGGGTCGGCAAAGTTACAGTGAAATGTAATGCAAAATGTACAGATGGAAGTTTATCCAAACTGCATGCATATACTATGCAGAATAATCAGCAATAATATTGATTTAAATGGCATGTATTTAGTAGTCTTAATACTACTATTAATCAGTACAATAGTGACACTCATTACTCTTATTAAAAAAATTATATGTTCAATCTTTGCCACTTGTCATTTTGACAAGTGGCAAAATGAGAATTTTGCTAAATAGGTCCCCTCTAAATATTGTTTAAATTTCAGTTTGGCTTGTATTCATAGATTGCTGTGGTCAGTGTCACTGATAATCTGGTACCACACCTTCCCAAAATCTTAAAGCTTAAAAAGAAAACAGTTTTCAAGGAGAAGAAATACTTTAATGCAGGGGTCACCAAACTTTTTGAGACTGAGAGCTACTTCAGTGGGACCAAGAGGCACAAAGGTCCACTTGTTCGTTCCAAACAAATTTGCATGGTTCAACTTTAATTATAGTATTAATAATAATACATTTACATACATGTGAATATATGACTGCCTGATCACATCTGATCTGGTCTGTATTATTAAAGACTCCACACAATGATTTAGCTTGGTAAATATGATCAATTATTATTGATAATTACCAGTAGTGATTAGAACTCTCAATCAAGAACTTGAGTCCTCAGTTTGAATAATTTTTTGGCTCTTCTGTGCAAATGTAAATTGTTCTTAGCTTTGACTGGGAGTGTGGATGGTTGTTTGTCTCTTTGTCTGTCTCTGTGATGGACTGGAGACCTGTCCTGGGTGTCCCTGCCTTCACACAAAAGCAGCTGAGATTGGTTCCAGTCCTAAACAAGGGGGCATAATGGATTACTTATTAACTGATATTTAAACATAAAACACTATTTCTTTTATGTTAAACTCAATCTGTAACATTTGAAATTCATTGTATTTTATAAATATTTTATTAACCGTTTTGTAGAAATGAACACGTTTGTAACATTCATTCAAAATATGCCTTTTACTATTAACAAATCTGTAGCATTTTTAAGAACCTATTAAGAATAAAATCTTCCAGTTGCAGATACAAAATATCATCCATCCATCCATCCATTTTCGTCCGCTTATCCGGGGTCGGGTCGCGGGGGTAGCAGCCTAAGTAGGGAGGCCCAGACTTCCCTCTCCCCAGCCACTTGGAGCAGCTCCTCTGGGGGAATCCCAAGGCGTTCCCAGGCCAGCCGAGAAACATAGTCCCTCCAGCGTGTCCTGGGTCTTCCTCTGGGTCTCCTCCCGGTGGGACATGCCCGGAACACCTCACCAGGGAGGCGTCCAGGAGGCATCCTAACCAGATGCCCGAGCCACCTCAACTGGCTCCTCTCGATGTGGAGAAGCAGCGGCTCTACTCCGAGTCCCTCCCGGATGACTGAGCTTCTCACCCTATCTCTAAGGGAGAGTCCAGACACCCTGCGGAGAAAACTCATTTCAGCCGCTTGTATCCGAGATCTCGTTCTTTCGGTCACAACCCAAAGCTCATGACCATAGATGAGGGTGGGAACGTAGATCGATCGGTAAATTGAGAGCTTTGCCTTTCGACTCAGCTCTCTCTTCACCACGACAGACCGGTACAGCGCCCGCTTCACTGCGGATGCTGCACCTATCCGCCTATCGATCTCACGCTCCAGTTTTCCCTCATTCGTGAACAAGACCCCGAGATACTTAAACTCCTCCACTTGGGGCAGGACCTCCTCCCCGACCCGGAGAGGGCATGCTACCCTTTTCCGGCTCAAGACCATGGACTCGGATTTGGAGGAACTGATCCTCATCCCGGCCTCATCACACTCGGCTGCAAACCGTTCCAGCGAAAGCTGGACAAAATATCAATAATGTAATATAATAAAGAGTGAAATTTTTTCAGTCGAAGACCCCGAGGAGGGAAACGTGTCAGGAGACAAAGGGAGAGGAGGAAAGTGAAGAATGTAGGACTGAGGGTTGCAACTCTAAATGTGGGGACAATGACAGGCAAAGGTAGAGAGCTGGCTGACATGATGCAGAGAAGAAAGGTAGATGTTTTATGTGTCCAAGAGACCAAGTGGAAGGGCAGCAAGGCTCACAGTATTGGAGCAGGGTTCAAACTGTTTTACCATGGTGTGGATAGAAAGAGAAATGGAGTAGGGGTGGTCCTGAAGGAGGAGTTGGCAAAGAATGTAGTAGAGGTGAAGAGAGTGTCAGATAGGGTGATGTGTCTGAAGGTAGAAGTAGAAGGTCTGATGCTAAACATAGTCAGTGGTTATGCTCCACAGGTTGGATGTGATGGGGAGGAGAAAGATAAATTTTGGAAAGATTTGGATGAAGTGATAGAGAGTATTCCCAGGGAGGAAAGAGTGGTGATTGGAGCAGACCTGAATGGACATGTTGGTGAAGGAAACAGAGGGGATGAGGAAGTGATGGGTAGGTTTGATGTCAAGGAAAGAAACCAGGAAGGACAGATGGTGGTGGATTTTGCCAAGAGAATGAAAATGGCTGTAGTCAATACCTATTTCCAAAAGAGGGATCGGTCATTTGTAAAATTGTCTTAATTTCCTCTGAAAACACAAGCCTCTAATCTGTTTCCGCCTCCCCACTCACCCTGTTCAACTCGCGACGCTGCTGCGGTGGCGTTTTCTTTTTTTAAAAACTTTATTCAGTTGAAAGATTTTGCAATTGTCCCCGCCCACCATCGTCTGTCTTGAGACTGTGATTGGCTAAATCTCGCGCTCCAACAAATATGTTTTTTTGTCGACAAGATGCCTTACTACTTCTTTCAACATTGGCTCTCGACGGAGGCAGTCGCAAGTCCTTTCCTCTCCCGTCCTCCCCCCCCCCTGCTGCTGCCTGCAGCTCCTCAGCAAAGCACCTCGAACGCAAATTAAGATGGATTGGAGGTTTGGGCATTCGATTCTACGAACAAGATTTCTACAGAAGAAAAGGCACAAGGGGAGCCAGTCCACCCTCACAGAGTGACGAAGAGGATACGCCATGGATTCCTGTGGGTGTGGATGGTGTGCGTCTCGCTCTCTGTGCTGTGCTCTGTGGAGGTGAAGAATCTGGATTATATTGGATTACGATGGCAGCGCTTTGCTTTTTGGCGTTTGTGGAGCACTGGCCTATCGCAAAAGAGGGAGACTTCAGCAGGACTTAATGCCTGGAGCACCCGACGTCTGGTCTGCGCGGTGACCTCGAGAAATCAGCTGTTTGCGAGCTTATCCAGAGGGTGAACAGATCACCCTCGGATTGGGACTCTGGACGCTGTGGTCAACATCTGAGGTCAGAGCTTGGATCAGTGGAAAAAGTCCCGAATTGGATCACTTGGAACAGAGTCGCCCTTACAGACTGAAGGCTGCAGAAATTACAATGTGAGCCTGAAGTGAAAATATTTGTCAATTCTTATCTGACTCCCTTGGAAACAGCCTTGAAAAAGGCTGGATATCTAATTTCTCCTGAGATGTGCTCTACTGTGGACAAAACAGCTGCTCTCTGTCTTGTCTGCTACCCCCCCCGGAGAACTTTTCTATGAGCGTTATCGGAGGCCGGCTGGTCAGACTGTCGCTATCTGGAATGTCTCATGGACAGAAACCTCCCTGCCTCAGTCTCAACATGCAACATGTAACTGTCTTAAATGTGCTTATTGGTATAGTTTTTACTGTGTCATGCAGTGACTTGGCTGACAAAATGTGATACTTTTTTTTAATACCAACGATGTTACCCTCATGGTACTTTCCTTTTTTCACACCTTTGATCTTCATCCCGACATGGATGAGAGAGGCCGCGTTGAAGAACATGTCATGTGTTCTGAATAAGCAGCAGCTTCATACACTGACCCCATCTTCAGGATGACTGTGATTACATGTTCACGCTGTATTGGTGAAAACTGGTGCAATGTTAATAAAAGCTCTTTGAATCTTTGAATCTTACTATGTCTTGAAATCCAGTCAGTGGGCAATGATACATTCTAACTGCCACGGGTCTGACACCTCCCTCTCATCCCCGAAAACAAAAACTCATCGGATCTACACGAATCACATAAATGATATATTTTGCTTTGAAAACGGCGATTTTCGCCGAAAGGTGACTAGTTTGCAGGTATGATAACATTACCAAGTAGGCCGGAGGCCATCAGCCGGTTCCTTTCAGCAGCCAGGCCCAGAGTTGCCACAATTCTGGGCGTGGATGAAGGAGCTGCCCGTGGGCCTAAGTCAGCAAGTCCCTGTGTGGGGGTAGCTGCCATGGTGTCCCTGTCAACAGTGAGATCACATCTGGGAACCACGGTTTCTGTGGCTACCTGGGAGCTATCAGTATTAGGGAGAGAGCTCCCTTGCGTATGCGTTCCAGCGTCGCCTGAATCAGGGAGACGGGGGGGAAAGCATAATATAGCTCCCCCGTTGACCACTCGTGCGCCAGGGCGTCTGTCCCTAGCGGTGCGTCTGTCTCCCTTATCGAATGATACAGGGCATAGTGCGAACAGATCTACGGATGCCTGCCCTTATTGTGCCCAGATCTGGTCCACGATGCGTGGATTCAGCCTCCACTCTGAGGTGAGAAGGGGCCCTCTTGAGAGGGCGTCTGCTCTGTGGTTTAGCTCGTCTGGGATGTGTCAACAATATCCGGGAGCTGCACCACATGAGCAGCTTGTGTGTCAACCTGAGGAGGGGTTGGAACCTTGTCCCACCTTATCTGTTGATATAGGACACTGTCATCCTGTTGTCTGATTTTATCAGGACATGTTGTTTTGCAATCAGTCCCTTCCTGTAAACATGCTTCAGGGACAAAAACATTGCTTTCAGTTCCAGGAAATGTATGTGAAGCTTTGCCTCCTGCTGTTTCCAGACCGCTTAGGCGTACTGGTTTCTGCAGAGACCTCCCCACCCAGTGGTTGAAGCGTCTGTGGTGACCAGTACTCGAGACAGTACTCTTCCCAGCGTGACGCCTGTCCTGAACACTGAAGGGGCCCTCCAGGGCTCCAGAGCCTTCATGCGCTCTGGGTTGATCAGTATCCCCCCTGTCCATCTGGGAGGGGCAGGATACATTTGTTTGTTGAGCCATATTTGTAGAGGATGCATTTTTAATAAGGCCTGAGGCACATAGACAATGGCTGCTGCCAGGAGGCCCAGGAGACGCTGGCACAGTTTGAGGGACACTCTCTGGCCCAGCTGAAAACGTGCCAGGCAGAGACGGAGGGACGAAACCGTGCCTCTGAGAGCCTTGCTCTGTACAAAATGGAGTTGATCTGTACTCCCAAAAATATGGTAATCTGAGATGGGGTCAGATTGCTCTTCTCCAGGTTTATAACAAACCCCAGAGCTTCCAGGTGAGACATCACTGTCTGTGCATGCTGCTGCGCTTGGGCCCTGTCGTGTCCAAGGGTGAGCAGGTCGTCCAAATAATTCAGAACTCCGACCCCTTGACCTCTCAGCGGGGTCAAGGCCGCGTCCAGGCATTTCGTGAATAATCTGGGGGGCTGTTTTTAATCCGAAAGGTAGTGCCAAAAACTTGAATGCCGTGCCTTCGAAGGCGAAGCGGAGATATTTTCTGTGTCGGGACAGGATGTTCACGTGGAAAAAAGCATCTTTGAGATCCATTGTGCAGAAGTAATCTCTCGGTCTTACCGACTGAATTACCTGTCGCAGTGTGAGCATCCTGAATTTGTATGTTTTTATCCTTTTCAAAGTCAAAGTCAAAGTCAACTTTATTGTC
>JBBPBX010061443.1:8998-21122 GCA_038048925.1 Garcialebias charrua | reverse complement strand
GACAATTACTTTGTGGGTGATAAAGTTGAGTACACCTGCACCCCTGGTTTTGAGCTGCTTGGTAACATCTTAGAATGCACCCCCGATCGTATCTGGTCTGCAAGTCCTGGTCTGTGTGCAGGTATAGGTATATTTACCTCCAAAACAATCAGCATTATCACAGTTAATGAAAATTTTCCTAAAAAAATACTCTGTGCATTTGTTTTTCTAGTTTCTGTTTGCAAGCTTCCTTTACTCACTGCGGATGTCATAGTATTCCCCTTACAAGAGGCTTATCACCTTGGGGAGACCATTTCCTTGTCGTGTCCAGTGGGTAAAGAGTTACAAGGGGAAGCATCCTCTAGTTGTGATTCCAGTTTGCATTTTTCTCCAGATCCAGCAGAAGTTCGATGCATCCAAGGTATTATTTCCTTCCTGCTTTGCACAGATATTCACAGATGTTGTTGGATCAACGTGAAACAAGACATGATTGTACAATACAGTTTAAGAGCTGCTTTTTAATTCATTCTTGTCTGGCCTTGTTCTATATCAGCAAGCAGCATATGTGATTGGTTTGTCTTTAACCCACAGCTGCTAAACAACAGAAACCAACTGCTCCCACAGTACAATGTCAACCATGGGAGAAGCCTTTCAGAGGAAACTGTGTTTGTAAAATGCCTTTGGAGTGCAGGTATATTTACTGCTCGTCAACAATTTGCTCTGCTAATCTTGTGGTTGATTTAGTAGATATATTTTAATGATATATTAACTGCATGTTGCTGATTTTCTTGTTTTTCTTTCTTTTATTATTAGTTCCTCACTGGAGTTGTGTGCCACAGTACCAGTAAGCAGAAGATTTGTCCCTCTGACTGTGTGCAAAATGCATGCATTAGAGTGCAAAGGGACAAACCTTGCAATAGCAGAGTACAACAGCTGCACATGGCCACAACGCACCACAGCTGGCTGCAGCAGCTGTCACATGTGGGAGGACTGTGATGGTAGGCATGCCGAAGGCTATAAATCATCTATATTTTCATGTGATACACATATTTTTTCATATTTTTTTTCTTCTAGTCCAAAACAACGAGTGCCGCTGTAAAGAGTCTGCAAACTGTTCAACCACCGGATCCGATGTGTGCGTTCGTGTCGGCGAGGATGTGACGGTGGCCCCACAAACCATGACTGAGTGCGAAGCAGGACTTCGGAGGTGTAAAGGAGAAAAGGTGTCAGTTATCAGCATCATGTCATGTTTGTGAGAAATTAGGGTGAAAACCTTACTGGAAAAAATGTCATATATTTCACTCTTTGATAAGTATCAAAATTAGGAATGCCTATACATGCCACACTTTAATCACTCTTTCTATACATCAGTCAAAACAGAACCAAACTGTACAATATAAAATAAAATAAAGTACTTAAGTCTGATTCTTCATTTTGCAGATATTTTTGAGATGGCTCAAGAGAATCCCATCTATTTATTTATAGAATATTGCTTAAACGTTTAATATTTGAGTTGTGTTTGCATCATTTGTTTGAGCTTAACGTTGGATTTTTTTTTTTTTTTAAACATCACTTTAGATGAAGCTTGAAGGCTCATCCCAGGACTGGGATGTTTTTCCTAGAGATTACTTGTGCTCACTACAGCAGGCAGAATGTGGCCTGTGAAACAAACCCTTGCTGGCAGACTTTTTCTTTCTCTGGTTTGATGTCCTCTCACAGTGCACGTGAGTAAGTGTGTGTGATAGGCTTCAAAATGACATAGACATACCGTATTTTCCGCCTGAAAGGTCGCACCGATATATAGATCGCTTTGTTCAATTATTGGGAATAAACTAGCCTGGTTAAAACCAGACCCTTGTCCTTCACTTCGCTTTGTACTAGGGTCTGGGACTTGTCCCATAGACAACGATTTCTCCGGTCGATTTTTGACCGGACCAATCAGAGAACAGAAGGCGGAGTTTTGAACGACGTCGACTGACGTCGTCAGTTAAAATGGCTGCCGCCACGAAGGAATTTTCATGAAAACAAGGTAAAAAACTATTATTTCTTTGCTGAGAAAAAATATATTTCTTAGCTGACGTTATATCAGAAGTGTTCCTGAGCTTAACAGTTCCTAAATCAATTCACGAAATGGTCAAATCTGCTGGATTTAAATTGTTTCGGTTTGACATTTTCCAAACAGCCTCGGGTGCGCTACGAAAATAAATGATAAAAAATCGAATTTTATCTCAAATGTTTCATCTAGGCCAACAGTCAGTAAATTAGAGCCATATAATTACACACTGGTAGCAGAAAAAATATCCACCGAGTGGTTTCTGAGCTATTTATCTGATAGCCTGGACCTCGCCAGGCTAAACTAACAAAACTCCGCCTTCTGTTCTCTGATTGGTCCGGTCAAAAATCGACCGGAGAAATCGTTGTCTATGGGAGAAGTCCCAGACCCTAGTACAAAGCGAAGTGAAGGACAAGGGTCTGGTTTTAACCAGGCTAGGAATAAACTGGAAAAATCCATAAACAGATCACACCTTTATTTAGGTCGCATCTATTATGCGTCACCGCTACGCGACGCGTCAGCGCCTCATTTGCCCTGCTGAAAATGGCGGCCACAGAAGCGAGCGAGCACGGAAGGACTTTACAAGATTAACACGGTAAAAACAATTATTTGTTTGCTGAAAATTATAGCAAAGATGTGTCTTAGCTGAACTTTTCCTTAATAAATTCACGAAATGTTCAAATCAGCTGGATTTAAAAAGTAGTTTCGCCATGTGCACGCGCGCGGGTGGGGCTTTATTTCTTTAAAATTTAGCTAATAAACGCTTTAAAATATATATTTCTTAGCTGACATTATAGCACAAGGGTTCCTGAGCTTAACAGTTTCTTAATAAATTCTCGAAATGTTCAAATCAGCTGGATTTAAATTGTTTCGCTTTGACTTCTTCCAAATCCGTCGCGTGCGCTGCAAAAATAAATTATAAATAAATCGAATTTTAGCTCAAATGTCTCATACAGGTCACAGTTTGTAAATGACCACCAAGTAATTACGGTCTGTAAGGTTAATAAAAATCTGTCCTGTAGATCATGAGTTATTTATCTAAATAGTATTCGTTTACGGCTAACCGCTAACAAACAACAATGCTAAAAGATCGTTTTTTTTTTTAATAAGTAAATTTTTCTGAACTACCTTTCACTGTTGATTAAAAAAATTCCATCTTCAAGAATGATCTTACAGTATTAAGCCATTGTAATGTGGATGGAGGTGTGGGAGATTTCCAGGCGAGCAAAATACAGCGCCTGGCAAGAAGAGAACAAAAGGCCAGGACCTCCCCTTGCTGGCGGGATGGATTAAGTGTGGTCCCTGGAACTCTAAAAATGGCAATTAGTGGATCACTTTGAATCTTAATCCTAAAAACTCCTGAGAGTATGGAGAAGAAATATTTCCAAAACCCTTGCAATTTTGGGCAGAAGAAAAACATATGACTTAAGTTGCAAGGTGAAGCCTGACATCTATCACACTGGTCTGGAATTGAAGGGAAAATTTTAGATAGACGGGATTTTGAGAAGTGTACTCTATTAATTACTTTAAACTGTATTAACTGTAGTCTGGCACATGGTGTACTTTGGCGTATGCTGAGAATAACTTTATCCCACCATGCATCTGACAGTTCAACACCCAACTCACGTTCCCATGCAGTTCTGGTTTTACCCGATGAGTCGGCCTCAATTGCTATAAGTTTTCCATAAATATTAGAAAGAGGAGATTTCAGGTTGGGCTTCAAAACTAGGAGTTTGACCCATGGTGGGTCAGTAGAAAGAGTCAGAAAATTTGGAAACCGCGATGAAACGCAATGTCTAATTTGAAAGTAAAGAAACAAATGTGAAGTGGGTAGATTAAATTTAGACGACAACTCTGGAAAACTAAGAAATAAACCATCTTCGTAAAGGTCTCTCATTGTTCTAATACCTCTCTCATGCCAAATTCTGTAGGTAGCATTAGTGGATGCTGGAGAAAAAATGTGATTCTTTAATAACGGCATTTTATTAGAGGGTGATACAAATTTAAAGTGGGACCTAAATTGTTTATGTTTATGTTTGTTTATGTTTATTAAATTTGTTCATTTTTTTTTTACAAAAGAAACACAATACAAGACAATCCCATAAATGATAACGTACAAAATGTAAAAAAATGAAAGGTAGCAGAAAGAAGAATAAATCTTATTATATCTGCCCCTTTTTTCAAACAATCAGATTAAACAATAATAATCTTCCACCAACAGTACAAAATGACTAACTCTTTCTAATTTTCTAACTAATACAATACACATTACGTTATTTCATATATTTTTTTAACACATTCATTTTGATCATTTTCTTAAATGTAAACATTGACTTGGCATTTTTAACTACATTCTCCAAGCCATTCCATAATCTAATTCCCTGGATTGAGGTAGAACGTCCCTTCAAACTAGTTCTGAATTGTGGTTTTACAAACATCTCTGTCCCCTTAAGATTATAACAACTTTGTCTTTTAACAAAATGCATTTGGATATTTAAAGGTAATGCGTTATTCTGAGCCCTATACATAACTGATAAAATATTATAATCTACCAAATCATGGAACTTCAATAACTTCAGTTGATAAAATAATGTACTAGATGGATGACAGTAATGTTTTCTAGTGATAATTCTTACAGCTCTTTTCTGCAATACAAAAATAGGCTTTGTGATTGTTTTACACGCTTTCCCCCAAACATCAATACAATAGATTAAGTGTGGAACAATGATTGTGTTATACAACAAGTACAGAGCTTTATCATTCAATAAGTCTCTGACTTTGTACAGTACTGCAATCGATTTAGCTATTTTTATTCTTACAGAATTTATGTGTTGTTTCCATGTCAGTTTGTCATCAATGATAACACCCAAAAACTTCACCTCACTCACTTTACAAATCTCAACACCCTCAATTTTGAGTGGAACATCAACAGTTTTCTTTTTATTACTGAATATCATGTACCGTATTCGTCGGCGTATAAGTCGCACCGGAGTATAAGTCGCACCAACCTAATTATGCCCAATTAAATGGAAAAATCAACGTATAAGTCGCATCGGCCTATAAGTCGCACCGGCCTATAGGTCGCACCTCACGTGAACTGGTGTTTTGCCCAAAATGGACTGGCTGCCAAATTGTTTGGAAGGACTTTTGACAAGATTATCACATAAAAACTACAGTATTTTGTTTGATGTGTCTTAGTTGAACTTTTCATTAATAAATGAACATTATTTTGGACTGGCTGCCAAATTGTTTGGAAGGACTTTTGACAAGATTATCACTTAAAAACTACAGTATTTTGTTTGATGTGTCTTAGTTGAACTTTTCATTAATAAATGAACATTATTTTGGACTGGCTGCCAAATTGTTTGGAAGGACTTTTGACAAGATTATCACATAAAAACTACAGTATTTTGTTTGATGTGTCTTAGTTGAACTTTTCATTAATAAATGAACATTATTTTGGACTGGCTGCCAAATTGTTTGGAAGGACTTTTGACAAGATTATCACATAAAAACTACAGTATTTTGTTTGATGTGTCTTAGTTGAACTTTTCATTAATAAATTAACATTATTTTGGACTGGCTGCCAAATTGTTTGGAAGGACTTTTGACAAGATTATCACATAAAAACTACAGTATTTTGTTTGATGTGTCTTAGTTGAACTTTTCATTAATAAATGAACATAATTTTTGTATATTTTGTGTCTTTCATCATTTATCTTTAAAGATAAACACATAAAAATATATTTTTATTAGCTGACATTACAGTAAAAAACGTGTCTCAGTTTAAAATGATGACAGAAACAGATACTGTATTTATTTTATGGTTTTTATTTATTTATTCAAAACCATTGAAGTCTTCATCTTCTGTGTCACTGCACCATTTTTGGACCAGGCAGATGTCAACAGTGTAGGTACTGTAAAGGGTTTCTTAGCGCCCATAGCGGCCGAAACTGGTACTGCACCATTTTTGGAGTTTTTGACCAAAGTCAAATTATGACCAAAATATTGGAAAAATTGACGTATAAGTCGCACCGGCCTATAAGTCGCAGGGCTTAGAAATGTAGGCAAAAAGGTGCGACTTATATGCCGGAGAATACGGTAATTAGTTTTTTCTAGATTTAATGATTGATTTTAATCCAAGTTTGTATTTTGACAAATTCTGTCTTTATCAATTCCAATATTTGTTCTACATCTTCACCTAAACTAAACAAATTGTGACCAGATCCTGAGTGTCGAGAGCACTATAGGATTTGTAGTAACAGAGGATACCGTATTTTCCGGACTATAGCTCGCGACTTTTTATCATTTTTTCATGGCCTGCGACCTATAGTCAGGTGAGACCTATTTATGGATTTTCCCCCATATTTTTAGACCAATTTTTGGCTCAGATGTGACCGTTTTTCATTTTGGCAGAAAATGGTGCAGTACCACTTTTGTCCACTAGGGGGACACTTCCAGAGAGTCCACCGGCCGTTTCCAGCTCATGTGTCCAGAAAAAAAGCCTCCTCTGCTCGGACTGACTCTGTCGCTGCCAGGCATCCTGGTCTGGAGGTAACTTCTGTTAGCTCTGTGTTTGTTAGCTGTTTGTTTGCAAGTTAAGTCAAGAACCACTTGGCAGATTTTTCTGAAACTTACAGAATGCAATCACTGTATGGACATTTACAAGTGAGTAGCTTTATGAGTTGTTTGAGATTTTAAAAAAAAACGATCCTTTATTAGCGGTTAGCTTCCGTTAGCATTCATTTTATTTCTGTTTATAACGTTATAAATAGCTCAGAAACCACTCGGTGGATATATTTTCTGCTGCCAGGGTGTAATTATATGGCTTCAATTTACAAACTGTTGCCCTGTATTAAACATTTGAGATAAATTTAGATTTTTTTATTCGTGTTTTGAGAGACGGACTCGTCTCTGTTAGCTTTGGTTTTATTTCTGTTTATAACGTTATAAATCACTCAGAAACCACTCGATGGATATTTTTTCTGCTGCCAGAGTGTAATTATATGGCTTCAATATACAAACTGTTGCCCTGTATTAAACATTTGAGATAAAATTCAATTTTTTTATTCGTGTTTTGAGAGACGGACTCGTCTCTGTTAGCTTTGGTTTTATTTCTGTTTATAACGTTATAAATCACTCAGAAACCACTCGGTGGATATTTTTCTGCTGCCAGAGTGTAATTATATGGCTTCAATATACAAACTGTTGCCCTGTATTAAACATTTGAGATAAAATTCAATTTTTTTATTCGTGTTTTGAGAGACGGACTTGTCTCTGTTAGCTTTGGTTTTATTTCTGTTTATAACGTTATAAATAGCTCAGAAACCACTCGGTGGATATTTTTTCTGCTGCCAGAGTGTAATTATATGGCTTCAATTTACAAACTGTTGCCCTGTATTAAACATTTGAGATAAAATTCGATTTTTTATTCGTTGTTTTAGATGGAATCGTCTCGTGTTAGCTTCCGTTTTATTTCCGTGTATATTTTAGCAAATAGCTAATAAACCACTCGGCTAATAAACCACTAACCCTTGTGCTATAATGTCAGCTATAATTTTTAGCAAACAAATAATTGTTTTTACCGTGTTAATCTTCTTAAAAGCCTTGCTTTGCACTCCTGTGGCAGACATTTGCAACAGAGCTAAACACTCGGTCCATATTTCCGGGTTGTCTCAGCGGTGACGCGTCACGTCAGCGGTGGATGACGTGTTACGCCGGCGGTGACGTAGGTGCGACCTATATTCCGGTGTGACCTATTTATGGATTTTTCCAATTTATTGATAATAATTAGACAATGCGACCTATACTCAGGTGCGACCTATAGTCCGAAAAATACGGTAGTTTAATTGGTAATGATGAATGAATAATTGAGGCAGGTGAAAAAGATGCAGAAATCGATTGAATTTCAAGTTCACACCAAATCAGATCATGTGAATTTAACCAATAAGCCAGTTTATGGATATGTGAGGACCAGTAATACATTGTAAAATTTGGTAGAGAAAGACCACCATTTGTGGTGAACTGTTGCAATAGAGAAAGTCTCATTCTGGGGGTCTTTCCATTCCACAAAAAGGAGGAGACCATCTGATAGGGACTCGAAGAACTGTTTGGGCAAAAACAGACGGATACTTTGATATAAAAACAGAAGTCTAGGTAGCACATTTATTTTAATAATATTAATCCTGCCAATCAGTGAAAGAGGGAGAGAGTTCCACCTCTGAAAGTCTGATGCAATTTGGGAGACTAGTGGGGCATAATTCTGAGAAAACTGAGGGCAGAGTATGTGTAATATTAATTCCCAAGTACCTAAATCCCGAGAGGCTGAGCCTAAAAGGGATATCAGAGGGCCTAATCTTTAAAGCTAATGAATTCACTGTGTAGCATTCACTTTTAAGTGAATTAATTTTATAGCCAGAATACGATCCAAAATTTTCCAGAGTATTTCAAATTGGGGGAAGACTACATAAAGGGTCAGAAACATACAGGAGAAGGTCGTCTGCAGGTAATCCCCGACTTACGAGAGGTCGACCTACGAGGTTCCGGATTTACGAGGCTATCATATTTAATAAAAATATGAAATAAAAAAAATATATTTTTTTTTTTGTGTTTAAATGTTCTTAATTTCATGTGTACAGCACTTTGTTGCAGCTGTGGTTGTTTTAAATGGCTTTATAAATAAAATATAATTATTATTATTACAATTTTAAGCGTATTTGAGCAACTTCCGGTCGTTTCCAGAAATGCATCCGTGTCCGCCATTATTACGGTCCCCAAGTGCGGTCAAGTATCGGCAGCTTGGAGGAACGTGTGTCCAATCAGAGGTTGCCTCATATGGATAAATTAGCTGGAAACACTCGCTGAACTCTGTGGATGTCTCAGGCCTGGAGCAGCAGCCGTGATCGCTCCGCCGATTGCTCCCACCGCGCCGCGCGACACCAGCAGCTCATGGTATGAGCTAAGGCTAACATGCTAAAGCGAACCCCTGTGTCAGCCATTTTACGTCCCCAAGTACGGTCAAGGGAGGTCCGCGAGTATCGGCAGCTTCCTACTGGCTTTGGAGGACCGTGTGTCCCATCAGAGGTTGTTTCATACGGATAAATTAGCTGGAAACACTCGCTGAACTCTGTGGATGTCTCAGGCCTGGAGCAGCAGCCGCGATCGCTCCGCCGATTGCTCCCACCGCGCCGCGCGACACCAGCAGCTCATGGTATGAGCTAAGGCTAACATGCTAAAGCGGACCCCCACCGGAGACACCGAACCGACGGGCGGCGGCCGGGAGCTCGCCTCGATGTCCGCCTAGCAGCCTAAGATGTCGGATGGACACCCAGCTAACGTGGAGAAGCAGCTCCGACAGCCTTTTTTGGATGTGCTACACGCTAACGAGCGCTAACGAGTGCAGGCCTAATGGCGAGGGCTAACAACAGCTAACGTGGGCAGCTTGATCAGCTCAAAGTAAGAAATTATATTTTTATTTATGTGTTATGTACCTGTACAGTACTGTTTTTTTTGTTGTAAAAATTATATAGCTGTGTTAGGATAGGCGAAGCGCTTGGTAACTTCATTACCTACATGTACGTGTTCAATGGCGGCTCGTGTGTTATATAAAGGTAGTCCCCGATTTACAAGATTTTCGTCTTACGAGATAGTCGTTGTGACGGAACTCGCTCGTAAGTCGGAGATTACCTGTATAAGGACAGTTTAAGCTCAACACCAGGGCGGATGATTCCATGAAAAGAAGAGAGGGATCTTAGGGTAACAAAAAGAGGTTCAATGGCTAACGCAAACAAGAGAGGGAAAAGAGGACAACCCTGTCAAGTGCCACGTCCCACCGGAAAATAATCAGATTGGACGGAATTAGTGAGAACACATGCTTGAGGAGATGTATAAAGTAGCTTGATCCAGGACATAAACCTTTCTCCAAAACCAAACCTATTAAGAGCGGCAAAGAGAAACTCTCATTCCACTCGATCAAAAGCTTTCTCAGCGTCAAGAGAAATGATCACTTCAGGAGACTTGGGGGAATGAGTTGAAAAAATTGTGTTCAATAGTGTACGGGTATTAAAAAACAACTGGCGACCTTTAATGAATCCATTCTGTTCTTGTAAAATAGTCAGAGGAAGAACCGTCTCAAGCCGAGTTGCGAGTACTTTAGATAAAATCTTAAAATCCACATTTAAGAGTGAAAGGGGTCTATAAGACTCGCAAGCAGTAGGATCCTTATCCTTCTTCAACAGGAGAGAGATTGAAGCTTGACAGCAGGTCATGCCAGAGTGACTCATTATAAACCTTAAGAAGAAGAGGGGCTATCTTTAAATTTTTTGAAAAATTCAGCAGAGAATCCATCTGAACCGGGTGTTTTACCACTTTGCATATTCTTAATTGATGCAAATATTTCTTCTAATTTAATGGGAGCCTCAAGTATATCAGAAATCAATTTGTCTATCCTAGGCATGTCAATATTCTGAAGAAAGGCAAGTAGCTCATTTGAGTCTTTTTGTAGTTCAGATTTATACAGATCACAGCATAATTTTTTAAAGATGTCACTGATGGAGACAGGATCAGAAACGAGGTCGCCCGACCGATCCTTGATTTGCGATATTGTGCGAGAGCCAGCCTTTCGCTTCAATTGATGTGCCAGAAGTCTACTTGGTTTTTTCCCCACGCTCATAATAAGTGGCTCGAGATCGAATCACGAGACGCTCCGCATCAGATGTTGTTAGAAGATCAAGTTCCATCTGAAGATCCTGTCGCTGTTTCAGCAAATCGTGTGACAGATTAATGGCATTTTGCCTGTCGATATTCTGAATTTTGCAGATATTTATGATATCTTAGGGTGTAGATTTTTATTAATATTAGCTGAAAAAGAAATAATCTGACCAAGAAGATAGGGTTTTAATGTTTCCCATAATAGTGAGGGAGAAATTGTATCGCTCTTAGTTAGGAAATCATCAATTGCTGATAAGATGGATTTATTGAATGGCTCATCTGATAACAGGAGACTATTAAATCTCCAATGAGGACTAGAACAGGGTTTATTTATAAAGTTTATATCAATGCTTAGAGGAGAATGGCCTGAAATAACAATCGGATAATATTCAGAGGACGTGACGCTCTGCATTAAAGAGCTGTCAACAAAAAAATAATCTATACGGGAATAGGATTGGTGTACCTGAGAGTAAAAAGAATAGGTCTTTGTTAGTGGAGGCGAAGGCGCTCACCTGCCATTGGTTTAGGGATTGGAATGCAGTGAGCGCGGTCCAGCAGTGGCTCCTCCTCGAAGCCGAAGGCCTCCTTTAGCAGCCGAGAGACCGCAGCCGTCGTAGCCGATGAAGGGTCATCCTCCGGGACATCGATGATGCGAATGTTCTGACATCGAGACCTGGACTCTTAAGTCATCACATTTATCCTCCAGCTGTGCCACTGTTTTAGTAAGGCTCTCAACTTTTTTCTGGAGGCTAACGATGTCGTCAGTGCATGTGGAGACGGACTTCTCCACCTCTGCTACAGTTAGCTTTAGCCCCATAAAACTCTCCTGCACCGCAGCTAGGCCAGAGGATAGTTCTTTTTTAAAGGATAACAGCTCGGCATTGATCGAAGAGAGACTTTCACCGAGAACAGCATGAAACTCTGCTTTAATTATAGCTGTAAAGTCCTCTCGGAGAGCTACAAGTACAGTATCTCCTGTTTAAGGCTGCTGACATCACAAATTGCAACGGCCTGAGCTGCTGCTTCAGACGAAGGAGATGATTCAAGACAGGTCGAGGTTTCACCACGAGCAGGCCGCAGGTGAGTCTGGATTGAACTTACTCCTTTAGCAGGCTTTGGTGGCATTTTAGTGACAGAACAAGAGGATTGTGTTAAATGTGTAAATTACCTTTTGTTTGCGGTCAAAGTAAAAAAAAAAGCCAGATATTAGTCGGAAAAAAAGACCAATTCCGCAGGAGTGCACCTAAACACAACTTATCCCACCGCCATTCAGCCGGAAGTTCCTACTTTCTGTAAGTTTGATAAAAATCTGTCCTGTGGTTCTTGACTTATCTTGCTAACAAACACAGCAAACAGTAGTTACCTCCAGAGCAGGAGGCCGGG
>JBBPBX010061442.1:7884-21123 GCA_038048925.1 Garcialebias charrua | reverse complement strand
TAGTGTTAAGCGTGCCCCCTCCTGTGGTGCGCCAGTAATGGCCTTATTTACAAAACAAAAGCGCCTGTTAACAGCTCATTATAGGATGTTAGCTAAAATCCTTCAGGTCACTCGACCCGTCTCTGGGTTCCAAAGGTAGAAATGTTAAATGACCCTTCTCTGGGACTTCTAGTGCTCACCTGAGCTTCTAAACTCCGACCACAATGAGTTTTCACATCCAAGAACACTTTTACTCTGAAAATCAACCAGACTGCCGTTACTTCAGTTGGCCAAAGGCGGACGTGAGAAGCTGCAAGGTAAACTGACTGACCTCATCGGACTTCAAGGACCTGATCGCTCTTTGCAGACCGTCAAAGGTAAAGTCGCTGATTGTTTACACACGGATACGTCCAGCTGGAGACCGCACGGAGAACGTGCCATGTTCTGGTTATAAACATTCAAGACAGTTCACCCCTTCTTTTCCACCTTTCCTCCTTCTTATGCTAAAAAACTTCCCTTTAAACTTTATATCTGTTGTCAGCAACAAACTAAGTTAAGAGTACCTGCAGAAGAAGTACCGTAATGTCATCTTTTACTTGTCTGTTGTTCAAAATTTAAATCTGTGAACAGTTGGTTATAGGAAATTCGATCGATCCAAACATGTACAAATGTGTGATGTAATTTAGTGATTCTGTTATATAAATGGTCCAGTCCTACTGTACCAACATAAGTTTAACGTTTCCTGTGAATTACATCTGGTCAAGGTATAGAATTATTGGTATTAAGCTGAAAAAGAGTCAAAGTCAAAGTCAAAGTCAACTTTATTGTCAGAACTGCAATATGTACAGGACATACACAGGACCGAAATTGCATTTCTCTCAGTCCCTCGGTGCAACAGTAACCATCTAAACACTAAACACTAAAACATTTAATACACATAAGCATAAAATAGTAAAAAAGTGTAACACTGTCCTGAGTTTTTTCATAATAGTATAAAAGTATGAAAATTAACACCAACACTGAAACACCAAACACCCCTAAAACACCAAACACCCAATGAACATAAGCATAAAATGAAATAATAAAAGTGTAATACTGTCCTGAGTTTTTGCATAGTAGTATAAAAAGTATAAAAAGTATATCTATAAAATAAACTGAAGGTTCTAGCATTGACATTTGCAAAGAGTGGCACAGCAGCATATAAGTTAATGTACACAGTATATGTATGAGGTAGTTGATGTTGGTATAGAGGCAAAGTGGCATATGCAGTGAGGCACATAAGGCACATTTGGCATCCTTAGATAAGGCTAGTCAGAGAATGCTGTATATGTATCTGCAGTAGTGTAGATAAAAGTAGTGTAAATGTAAACAGTAGTAATAAATGTAAAGCAGTAGTAATAAATGTAAACAGTATTAATAAATGTAAACAGTGAATGTAAACAGTAGTATGACTATAGGCAGTAATGTAATACAAACATTAGTGCAAATATGAGAAGTAGTGCAAACTGAATGAACACATGACCGAGAGTTTAGTGAATAACCCGTTTGATGACACAGAGTCCAGTGTTAAAAACTTTGTGTTGAGTGGTAATGTGTGAGAAAGTTTTTTGTGTTAAGGCAGTTCAAATGGGAGGGGAGGCAGAGCAGGCAGAGTGTTTAGCATTCTGACTGCCTGATGAACAGAGCTGTCTCTCAGTCTGCTGGTACGAGCCTGGAGACTCCTCAGTCTCCTCCCTGATGGCAGCAGTCTAAAGCGGCTGTGTAGTGGGTGTGTGGGATCACCTGCCATGCGGTGGGCTTTCCGAGAACTCGTTTGAATATTGATGATAAGTTGGGTCAGATAAAAATCTACTCAATTTCAAGAGGCCGTGGCGTAGTGGTAATGGCAGTCGTCCCCCGATCGGAAGGTTGGAGGTTCGAATCCTGGTTCCCCACACCATGTGTCGTTGTGTCCCTGGGCAAGACACTGTATGAGGTTGTATGAATGTGTGTATGAATGGGTGGATGGTTGGTATTGTAAAGCGCTTTGGGGCCCCTCACAGGGGGCTAGAAAGCACTACATAAATAAGCTCCATTTACCATTTACCATTCTCATCTGGAATATTGTACAGTCAGCAAAACTGACTAGTATTATATCCCTACACCAGGTTCAAGGACTTAAAATGCCTACCTAAATCTAAGAGAGGCAAAGTGTGGAGTTCTTTAAACAATTTGCTCAAAGAGAGTAGAAATGCCCAGATCCAAGATGCTCAAACAGTAGGGGAAGCACCACTAAAGAAGAGGAAGATGTCCATCTTCTTGCTTGCATCATCTGATTCAGACACAGATGATGAGGCAGACTCCATTCAGTCTACACTGGACCACTAACCAAAACTGACGTGGATGAGTGCACACTGCAGTGGTGGTCAAAAAGAAGGGACTCATACCCCGGAATAGCACAACTTGCCGCAAATATCTGTCCACACCTGCCACCACTGAACCCTGTGAAAGACTGTTCTCCCTCTCAGGCCACATTGTTCAGAAAAAGAGAGCTGCTATCTCTTCAAGTAATGTAGAGAGACTGATTTGCCTTAGGAGCTGGCTAAAAGAAGAGGAGTAGATCTGATACATGTGGTTTAAAAACAAAGCAGAAATGTTCTGTAAGGTTCTAAATTTCAGTTCACATTAATTCATACAGTTTATCAAACAGTAAAATGTTTTGAACCACAAAATGAAAGTTTGAAATGCACTTTAGTTATGTGCTGAATTTTCTTTACAAAATTATTTCAGTTTTTAAACACTGCATGTGTGAAAGTAAAAACAAAACAATAAAGGTTATGACTTAACTGATGAATGAATCCATCTTTATTATAATTTGCCTTTCAGTATGTAATTTCTGGAACACGCTAGAACTTAGGAAAATTTTGAACAGAGACACGTTTCTGGTCCCTCCCCCTCAGAGCCATATATGGCTCTGAGGCTTGCTCTTGCCCTAGCTCTGCTGAAATTCAAATTCAAGCTCTGTTTTTATTGGCTGATTCAAATTCAAGCTCTGT
Source organism: Garcialebias charrua (assembly GCA_038048925.1). Lineage (NCBI taxonomy): Eukaryota > Metazoa > Chordata > Actinopteri > Cyprinodontiformes > Rivulidae > Garcialebias > Garcialebias charrua. Next base: position 18,109 of record JBBPBX010061442.1, on the reverse strand, counting down.
TTTTATTGGCTGGTTACAAAATCTGTTTTTATTGGCTGGTTAACGGTGGGTCACTGTGGCTTTTTAGAAATGCTTTTAGAGAAGCAAGGGGACAATAGTTTTTTCAGAGATTACTTGTCTAAAATCGGTATGTCAGGAGGTAGTGACAGAGTGAAGAAATATGTTAAAGGACAACACCCACCATGACACTAACAATTCACCATATTGTACAATTACTGTAATTTATTATTAGGTCTATTTTCATTTTTGCATTTGGGCCAGGCGAGGGTTAAAAAAACAAAAACAAAAAAAAACACTCCCGAATGAATCCGGAAACCTGGCCGAAGAGTCCCGAAGGGTCATGTGACTTTTGTTACATCGATCTCCACCCAGAAGGCAGAAGGTAGGAGTGAGTTTCCATGGAGGTTTATGAGAGAGAGTGGTAGTTAAAACTGCATATTTCCTGCATATTTCCTGGTGCATTTGTGTGTATATGGACCAGCGCTCTGATTTTATTTATTATTTATTTTATAACACCGCTGCGGACCTTTTGCTGCTCTCATTCATTCTGCCCAGAGGAGCGAGCCGCGAGCCGCGCGCGTCTCTGGCTCCTCGTTCCGCTGGTCACCTTTGAAGTTCCTCGTGCCGGTGTAATTTGCTCCCTCGAGTGTATGTACTGTATTTGCTCTCGTCAGCCTTGTTGCGGGGAGCACGGGTCGGGAAGCACGCGCGCGCGCAGAGCTCAGCTGAGCGGCTGGCTGCCTTTCTGGTCACGGGGGGAGAGAATAAAAAGTCGATGCGGAAATGAATGAATTTGTCGCGATCAAACGAATTAAACTAGTATGTCTAAGTGGATGCTCGCTCAGAATATGAGTGAGCGACAGCAGGATTAATCAACACAGGCAGCTTTAGGGAATATTTAAAAATGCTTCCTTTTTCTTTTCCTCGCTCGCCTGTAACTCCAAGGCGTCACTTTGGTGACGTGAATGCCCTTGTGAATGCCCATATATGGAGAGGGGCAGATTTTCCCGGAGCTGCATGCTAAAATCTGCTATAAATCATGAAATAACACATTTAGCGTTATTTCTCCACAATATAAGTAATCGCTCCTGTATTATTTTTAAATAAACTAATAAACATTAATGGTGATGCAATTTGAAAACAAGGTGGGTGTTGGACTTTAAAAATATATTGTTAGAAAAGTTACATACAGCTCCTTTAAAGTGTTTAATTGCGATTAATCGCGGTTCATCTTAAAACTGATTTGCGATTAATTAGTAAATTTTTTATTAATCGATCAACAGCCCTAATATATTTATACTGTATATTAGAGATGGGGCCGATCCGATCCTGTATCGTATCGGCATCCGATGCATAATTTAAAGCTGCAGTACAGTATGTAGTTTCTGGAAAACGCTGGACTTAGAAGACAGACACCTTTCTGGTCCCTCCCCATTGCTCTCGGCTGACCTGCAACTCACCCTCCTTAGCTCCTCCTCCACAGCATGGCCTGTCTCGTGACTGGCCAGGCGGGGTTGGGACAGGCGGGGGATGGGCGTGAGAAGCTCGTTCATGAACCAAACTCTGTTTTTATTGGCTGGTTAAAAACTCTGTTTTTATTGGCTGGTTAACGGCGGGTCACTGTGGGTTTTTAGAAATGCTTGTAGTACCACCGGGAGAAGCCAGAGGACTATAGTTTTTTCAGAGATTACCTGTCTAACATCAGTCTGTCAGATAGTGACAGAGTGAAGAAATATGTTAAAAATATACTTTTAGAAAAGTTACATACAGCGGCTTTAAAGACTGTGTAAAGTAAAATTAAATGTGTGTTTTGAGTTTGTCACACGGCATAAATATGTGTTATTAATCACCCATATAAATCTGACTGATTAAAAACATTGTTTACCTTATAAAATTAAGTCTCAAAAATCATGAAAAAACATGATTGTGCCCTGGTCTGAAACGCTGGGGGCGTGTCAGCGCGTGGGCGTGGTTTCAGCGCAGTACTGCGCCCCTGTCCTGCCCCCTGAGCTGAGCTGTGTGTGGAGAGGCAGACAGGTGCAGCAGTAAACCTGCTCTGTTTTTATCTGAGTTCTGGCTGTAACACCAGCTCATTTTTCCAAGAGTTACGCTGTTTTTAGTGCACTAACAACTCTGGTTTTGTTTTTAAAGTTGAGGACACAACTATAATTCATAACTCCGCTGTTATGTGTTTAATAATAATAATAACAAACGGCAACTTACTAAGTTTGGACGCGACATTATCCCGCCGTCAGGTGCAGGAAAGGCGGCGGCGGTGTCCGGACATGAGCGTCCCTCATCTGTGTCAGCGGAGTCACGGCGTTTCACGGCGCGCGTGGCAGGATTTCTGCTCCACGCGGATCGCTCTCACACACACACACACGCGCGGGGGGGCGCGGAGGTGCAGGTGGCAGTGGTCGCTCCAGCAGCACGCGCTGGGTTTGTCACAATGGAGCGGCTGCAGTCCTCCATGCGTAAAAGGAGTGAGAGTCCTGGAGGGAGACGGTCGGTAGCGGGTGCCCTGACCATTGCGACATCCAGGGAAGATGCAGGAACGAGGCATAATTGATTAGCTAGCTAACAATGAACAAAATATCTATGCTATTGCTATCTGATGCTATCTGCGATTCGCGAGTGAACGGATCCACCGAGGCAAGAACTAATTTATACGGCTGGAGCTGCAGGGGGTGGGGCTTTAGACCGCGTGACGAAACTCGGTCACATTTAAACCACGCCTAAAAAATCCTGAAACAGAAATATCTTTAAACAAAGTTTGATCTATAACTCCAAAATTAATTGAGCTACAATTTTGAGACTTTTTACTCATTTACAAGATTACAATTATGACATTTATAATGTTTATTGAAGAAAATATTGAAATTCACTTTACACTGTCTTTAAGTATCGGATTTTCCGATCCAACCTACCGATATTTCCGATACTTTCTAGATGTCAGAGAGCACGTATATTACATCATACTCTGTGATTTCCGTCTTAACATTGTGTGAGGTGAACCCAGAGAAAACACTCTGAGCCTCACTACAGTAATTCTCAAACTAATGGCATACAAGAGTCAGGTCTCTACCACAGATGTCCTTCTGACTCACGGTGCAGCCCGGAACACTAGTCTAAAATACTGCTAAGCATTATGGGAAATCAACACAGTCCCCATTTTTTAGTTTTATTCTTGATTGTGGCACTATGAGTTGTAATTCTTGTTGAATTTGATCAACGGATACAGATTTAAACTATAATTGAACACTAATATACCGCTAAGCATGCTGGGAAATCCCGTTTTTTAGTTTAGTTTTTGATTGTGGCACTATGAGTTGTAATTCTTGTTGGTTTTGATCAACAGATACAGATTTAAACTATGCATTGAATTTATAAATGTAAATTCAATTTACAGTATTGTACATTGTAATCTGTAACTTACTGCTTTCTGAGTCGCTTTTCCCCTCCTGTTCCGCCATGTTTCGATTAGCTTTCCGGGCGTCGCTACGAAGGTTGTGGTCAAACAACGTAGTTTGTTTGGGCGTCTCACTTTTCCCTTTGTTTGTTTTAGTTGGGTTAGGCATTATGCATCAAAATGTCCTTTTTCCCCCAAATTTATCCGCCGTGGACAGCAGTTATCTTTACATATTCAAGCAGTAACTGCGGGGCGAAGTTCCGTGCGTCTGCTCAGGCGGCCGCCATAACCGGAAGTCCAGTTTTCACGGACTGGGCAACAGCCACTTTTTGTGGACTGGGCAACAGCCTCTTTCCTAGGAATGAGCCCCGCATGGACTGCTAGGGAGTGATCTACGCATGGGCTACAACCTCTTTTCTGGGACTAGGCAACAGCCTCTTTTCCGAGAAATGAAATGAGCCCTGCATAGGCTGCCGTGAGACGAGCCTGACATTGGCTGCTGTGAAACAAGCCTCGCATTGGCTACTGTGACGTATGGGCTGATGTGAAATGAGCCCCGCATGAGCTACTGTGAAATGAGCCTAGCATGGGCTGTTGAGAGAGCTTGCATGGGCTACAGCCTCTTTTCATGAACTGGGCAACAGCCTCTTTTCTGGGAATGAGCCTCGCATGGACTGCTGGGGAGTGATCTACGCATGGGCTACAACGTTTTTTCTGGGACTGGGCAACAGCCTCTTTTCACGGACTGGGCTACAGCCTCTTTTCACGGACTGGGTAACAGCCTCTTTTCACGGACTGGGCAATAACCTCTTTTCACGGACTGGGCAAAAGCCTCTTTTCACGGACTGGGCAACAACCTCTTTTCCGGGTCTGGGCAACAGCCTCTTTTCACAGACTGGGCAACAACCTCTTTTCCGGGTCTGGACAACAACCTCTTTTCATGGACTGGGCTACAACCTCTTTTCTTGGACTGGACTACAGCCTCTTTTCTGGGAATTGAATGTGCCCCGCATGGACTGTTGAGAGAGCATACATGGGCTACAGCCTCTTTTCTGGGAATGAGCACCGCATGGGCTGCCAAAGAGGGAGGCGACAGTTAGAGCTGGAGGACTCCACCACCAGTTAGTGATACGAGAGCTTACCTAGCATCTAAGTGAGCGCTGAACAGAGAGCACGGATTGAAGATCCGGGCAGATGCAAGAGGAGTAGGCCACCGAAGACCAGCGACCAAGCTGTCGGAGGGGTGCCATAGGGACGCCCTGAATGGCTGCAGAAGTAGGGAACCTTTTTCTGGGACTGGGCTACAGCTTCTTTTCGTGGACTGGACTACGACCTATTTTCTGAGAATGAGCCTCACATGGGCTGCTGAGAAATGAGCCTCGCATAGGCTGCTGTGAAATGAGTCTCGGATGGGCGTGAACCTAGCGTACGGTGCTGGGAAATGAGCTAGCATGAGCTGCTGGGGAGCGAGAAATTGAGCCCACTTAGGCTAGAAACTGAGCAAGCGCTAAGCAGCGAGCACAGATTAGAGGTCAGGGTGGACGAGGAAAGCATAGGCAGCCATAGACCAGCGACAGCTGTTGGAGGGATGCCTCGGAAGCACCCTGAAAGGCTGCGGAGGTAGCTTAGCTGAGCCCTGCAGGAGGGGCTTAATGGCATGGTTAGAGAACAGGCTCAGGAATACCATACCATACCATTTTATTTATAAAGCACTTTAAACAGGAACAAGTCCACACAAAGTGCTGGACAAACAAACACGCAACAGGCAACACAGACAATGAAGTACAACACGAAAAACATAAAAACATTGCAGATCATAAATAAAACGATCCAATACAAATCAGCTGGCATTGAAAGCGATGGAGTAGTAGTGAGTTTTTAACCGGGATTTGAAAACCGAGAGGGAGGGGGCCTGTTTGATGAGCAGCGGTAACTCGTTCCAGAGTCTTGGGCCTGCTACAGAGAAAGCCCTGTCACCCCTGCGCTTAAGGCGAGTTTCTGGAACTATTAAGAGTACCTGATCCTCTGACCTCAAAGCACGTGGAGGGACATATGGGTGTATCAGATCCGAGAGATAGGCGGGGGCGAGACTGTTCAGCGATTTGTAGACATACATGAGATACATACATGAAGTTAATGCCAGCTAGGAGGGATCAAATATAATAGAGCTTGAAACGGCGATAGACAGTATGTGACGAAAGCTAATGTTATCGCAAGAGACAGAAATGCACTTCTTCCTCCAGGAATGACCCCAGAGGCAGCAGGCTATAACGACAGGGATAATGTCATAAAAGGCAGAAGATTCAGCTTGGGGAATAAAGAGGGCCGCTTGCCAGCAGACCAATGGCCTTGAAAAGCCCGAAACCTGAGTACAGATGAGATTCAGTTAGTTTTAAATGTAAGCATCGGATAAAGCGGACAGATGCACCCTAGCTGACTCCAAATGCCAACATTAGGCAAATAAAACAAATGCATTCTAGCCGCCTCCATATGAAAACATCAGGCAAAGAGAATGCATGCATTTCAGGTGTTTCTAAATGTGAACATCAGGCAAAGAGAACGTACTATCTCTGTTGTCCCTGAATATAAACATCGGGTAAAGTGGACAGATGCACTTTAGTTGTCACTAAATGCAAGCATCGGGCAAGGACAACACATGAATTGCAGCTGTTCTTAAATGCAGACATCATGCAAAGCAGACAGAGGTATGTCAGGCGTTTCAAAATGCACACGTTGGGCGAAGAAGACAGTTGCGATCTTGTCGTCTTCAAACGCAAACGTCAGGCCAAGGAGACAGACATATACTAGCTGATTCCAAGTTTACCCATCTGGCAAAGAGAACATGTGAACTTCAGATGTTTCTAAATGAAAACCTCAGGCAGGCAGACAGTATTTTCTGACCCGATGGACGAATCCGTGGACCAGCGGGGATCAGCAGCACAGAAGACTGCGGCGAAGTCAGACGAAGAAGCCACAAGATGGTTGACCATAGGAGGAGGGAGCGACAGCTAGACTAAAGTAAAGTGCCATCCCTGCAGGATCTTGGAGCGAAGCCTTGGATAGACCTGTGCGTGAGCTGGCACGTATGGCTGGCCTACAGTAGGAGGGCCCTGATATAACAGTAAACAGAAATAGAATGGTAGCGGCTATAGACACGCTACTGTTTACATTAACAATCACAGCATTTTTAATTCCATACTACCGCTGATAAGCAGCCTCTGCAATGACTTCATTGCATAAGTTACTTTACCTCTAAACCAATATCATAGATTTCGTATGAATGCTCAGTACACAAACTGGACATGCTGCTTTGTTACTTTACTACGAATGCCGACATCAGAATATTCATTTTATTCTGAAGATATACTTTTTATATATTTAAAATACTGTACTATGTTAAAATTCTGAACAGAGTCACTTGTACTGTTTCATTTTATGCATATGAATAACAAACGTTTTGATGACGAAATGGTTATTGTTGCACCAGGGGTCTGACAGTAATGTAATTTCAATCCATTACATGAATCAGAATATCTTTATTGACATTGCACCAGGTACAACGTGAACATGTACGCACAGTCATCCCGAAGGGGGACTAAGTGTGTGAAGCTGCAGCGGGATCCGCGCTGCCATCTCATCCCTTATCAGAATGATAATCTTAGATATGAAAAAGGAGAAAACCATGAGGATTGGTAGTGGTATTACAAAAAATATCTTTCACATCTTGTTCTATTAGGACACGACATGAGACATAAAAAAATTCTACCAGCAAGCACAATTAAGACAAATTACATATGCATTTGAGGTCCAAGCGGTGAGATAAGTCCATGAGCCTTTTTTCAGATCAGCCACAGTTCTGTGATGTTTCCAGCCAGCGTTTCTGATAAGCGCTCACAGAGAGTTCTCGGGGGAGGCGAGGTGCGATAGATGCAGCTGCTGTCCTTGGTAACTCATGACCCAGGAGAAATTTGATAATCAGCCCGTCCTCAAGGCTGTTTGGGGAGTCACATTGCGATAAGTTTGATTGTTGAATTTTCTTCAGGCAAACAGTTCACTTTTTCTGCAGCCTTGAGTGTCTGTTCTGGATGATCAAAAACCAATATCCAATATGTTTTAATCCTTCCACTGAAACCATGCAGTAAATCCCAATCCAGTACATATTGCATTTTTTGACAATAAAGTCGACTTTAGCTTTGATTAGACTCATGAATGAAACAAGGACTAGGGAAAGCATGCTGCAGCAGGCGAGTAAACGAAAAGAGATGGAGAACTCTAAATCTTACCAGATGATGGCGGTAGTGCATCCGGCGGTTGATTGCCGACCGCTAATATAATGAGAAGAAGAGTCGCTTGTTTTTGGGCTTGTTTTCGTGGAGCTGGTCGCTTGTTTCTGTTGCGAAATCTAGCATCACTGAGCGTGAGTCCGGTGGTCGGCCACGTGCTGACGGTCGATTGGATGCTGGCCGAAGTGCTGTCGGGGCCGGGTTGCCGTTTCTGGACCTGCGGGTTGCTGGGCCGAGGGGTCCGGTGTTCGGATGACAGACCTGGGAACCTAGGCTGTTGGAGCGGCTAGCTAGCCGTGGAGCTAACAGCGGAGCTAGAGCCGCTGAGTCGAGGAAGCGGCGATGGAAGGCTGCTGTGAGGACGACCGGCAGCGGTCGGACTTGCTCTGCATGGGCGTGAGTTCCGGACTGCTACTAGCTGATCGGGGGTGAGGCCGGCTGCTGCACGAAAGCCCCTGGACTGGAGGCAGGGAGCAGGGAACGAGGCGAGAAGCTAGCCGGGAGCTCCGTCGGGAGGGAGGGGGCACAAAAGACCGGCAGAGGCAGCATGGAGGACCGGAGAGTCCAGAGAGCGCTGGATTCGAAATCAAGCATAATGGATGTTTTGGAATGTGATTTAAAGAGCACGAAGCGGACCTTATGCAACTAGACTGGCAACGGGCAAACAGGAAGAGCTGAGGAAGGGACGGCCTTACATCCGGATGGACGGTTGATTAGTGACTCGATGCAGCTGGGGTGAGTCTGCCATTTTTGAATTTTCGTCTTCGACTCCATATATATATATATATATATATATATATATATATATATAATATATATATATATATATATATATATATATACAGGGAGTCCCCGACTTACGAACGAGTTCCGGACCTAAGGACCGTTCGTAGGTCGATTTTGCCGTAAGTCGGAGTCCACCCGAGCCGCCACTGACTACACGTATATGTATGTTACTGTACAGTTACCAAGCACTTCGCCTATCCTAACACACCTAACACAGTGTAGTGCATAATTACAGTATCACAAAACATATACTGTACTGTACATGCACATTTGGATAAATAAAAAATATTAATTTCTTACTTTGAGCTGGTCAAAGCCTGTCTTCGTCTTTTAGCATGTTAGCTCTTGCACGTCCGAGCTCCCCAGCTTCGTTCTGCTCCACACGGTCCAAACTGTTTACAAGAAGGACTGTTAGCTTGTTAACTCCATACATTTGGAGCCAGAAAAAGAGTTTAATAACTTACTGGAAGCCGTTTCTCCGCAATGTTTGTCCATCCAAAACAAGCTACCCGCGTTAGCTGATGTTAGCCCCCGCCATTAGCTGCACTCGTTAGCATGTTAGCCCATCCAAAAAGGCTGTCGACGTTGTTTCTCCACGTTAGCTCAGTGTCCCTCGACATCTTTGGCTGCCAAGCGGACATCGAGGCGAGCTCCCGGACGCAGATGGCCTCTCCGCCGCCTGTCGGCTCGGTGTCCCCGCGTTAGCATTAGCTGCGTGTTAGCCCAGCCCATGAGCTGGTGGTGTCGGGCGGCGTGATGGGAGCGATAGGTGGAGCGATCGGCAGCGGCTGCTCCGGGGCTGAGACGTCCACAGAGTTCACTGAGCGTTTCCAGCTAATTTATATGTATGAGGCAACCTCTGATCGGACACACGGTCCTCCAAAGCCAGCTGGCAGCTGCCGAGACTGGAACTAAGCGTGAAATGGCGGACACGGCGGCATTTCCGGAAACCGCCGGAAGCTGCGCAAATATGATAAAAAATTATAATTTTTATAATAATTATTATTTATAAAGCCTTTAAAATAGCCACAGCTGCAACAAAGTGCTATACACATGAAATTAAGAACATTTTAACACACACACACACAAAAAAAAAATCATATTTTATTATTAATTATGATTTATGCCGTAAGTCCGAGTTGCCGTAGGTCGAGGGCGCCGTAAGTTGCGGACTCCCTGTATATATATATATATATGGTAAATGGAGCATATTTATATAGCACTTTTCAGCCCCCTGTGAGGAGCCCCGAAGCGCTTTACAATACCAGCCATCCACCCATTCATTCACACATTCATACACCGGTAGTGGTAGCCTGCCTTGCAAGGCGCCATCCAGACCTACCGGGAGCAACTCGGGGTTAAGTGTCTTGCCCAGGGACACAACGACACATGGTGGGCGGATGCGGGATTCGAACCTCCAACCTTCCGATCAGGGGACGACTGCCATTACCACTACACCACGGCCGCCCCATATATATATATATATATATATATATATATATATATATATATATATATATATATATATATATATATATATATATATATATATATATATATATATATATATATATATATATATATATATATATATATATATATATATATATATATATATATATATATATATATATATATATATATATATATATATATTATATATATATATATATATATATATATATATATATATATATATATATATATATATATATATATATATATATATATATATATATATATATAT
>JBBPBX010061441.1:0-21123 GCA_038048925.1 Garcialebias charrua | reverse complement strand
CTCCGTGCAAACTATAAAGCTGCCATTTGGAGGAGATGTCTGGTCAACCAGCCCTTTGTCCCAAGCCCAAAGGACTATGGTTGGACAACAAACGAAGATGGTAAGTTGGCTATCCAGTGGATGCATGGCTCAGCTGCCCCAGATGCCATGCTGCAGCTTCTCTCATGCAAATGTGTGCGTTCATGCAAACTACCAGAGTGTACCTGTCTCAACAATGGCTTGAAGTGCACAGACATGTGCAAGCTACAGAACTGCAAAAACCAATCCAGCAAAGAAGAATCAGAAGTACAGCAGTCTGACTCTGATGACGACGATGAAGACGAATAGCTTGTACCAATCAATGACACTTACCCACTCATAGTGGCACTGATTTGTGAAATTTGTTTTTTGTGCACATGAAACTAACAATTTTGTTCAAAACATTCCTTCTATACATTTTTGAAAATATATAATGTTCTCTATCACAAAAATGTTAATTTTTTGAACTACATAGGATATTCTGGTGAAAGCAATAAAAAATTGCTATTAATACAGATTTGTGGTTTATTGACCTTACACTATGACCTTGACCTTTATCAAGTGACACTGTGATTTTATGATATGGCAAATTCCATTATGAAGACTTTAAAAAATTCTTCATAATGGAATTGGCCATATCATAAAAACACCTTTTGCTTACAAATAGCACATAATGCTATGTCATGAAAAATAACATTTTTGCTATCTCCACATGACGAGATAGACACATAGAATCATAGCTGCAGTACACATATATGAATATTATATATTTTCTGAGAGCTGAGAATATTCTGAGTTAGAAAAAAGACATTTGGTGCATTTAAAGCCATTTTAATAATTAAAAAAACACTTATTTTTTACTTGACCTTGAATGTTCACAATGACCTTGAACTTGTTTTAACTAATGATTTTCACATTTACATTTTCAATATTAATAGCCATATTTATAGACACTTTTTGTTGGAAAATATACATTTCTGGTAAAATATACAAGATTTAGTAAAGTCAACATAGGCATTAAATATCCTCAACTTTGTTGTCATAAAATCGCTATAACTTGTAACAGCTACAAAACTGTGATTGCTATCATAGCTTATCGTAAAGGTGAGATTTCAAGCTTTCAAAAATGGTATGACAGCCTTAGCCACCTCCGGTGGTACCGACTTCCAGTCTGGCCCATGGACTAACTGGAAAAGAGTTTAAATAAAAAAGTTTTCTTGTGCGGAGACTTTAATATTGACCTGGGAAATAAAACAGATTCAAATAACATCAGCACATTTCTAAATTCAATGTATAGTTTAAATCTTTATCCGTTAATATCAAAACCAACAAGAATTACAACTCATAGTGCTACGATAATTGACAACATTTTCACAAATATAACAAATGGGGATATGACAGGTGGTATCTTAACAACTGATTTAAGTGATCATTTACCAGTTTTCACTATCTACAGAAATGATCAAAACATTACAAAAGAAGTTACAATTAAGAAAAAAATAATAAACACATCAAAAAAAGCTATGGATCAATTAAAAGATGATTTACAGAAGCAAAACTGGAAGGACGTGTATATTGATGATGTTAACAGATCATATGATGAATTTATGAACATTTTAGAAGCTCTGTATGAAAAGAATTGTGTGCAAAGAAATCGTAGAAAAAGAAATATTGTTGACCAACCTTGGATGACTAAAGGGTTGAGAAATGCTTGTAAAAAAAAAATAACTTGTATTTATGTTTCTTAAAAACGAGAACACAACAAGCTGAAGAAAAATATAAAAAATATAAAAATAAATTGGTAATGATTATAAGAAGATGCAAGAAAGAATACTATAGTGATTTATTAAACAAGAGCAATGGTGACACTAAAACAACATGGCGAGTAATAAATGATGTTCTAAAAAGTCATAAAGCAAAAACGAACATTGCAAAATATTTTGTGAAAGATGACAAAGAAATACATGATGAGAATGATATCGTAAATGAATTTAATCAATATTTTGTAAATATTGGATCAAGCCTTGCAGCTAAAATACCAAAAGTAGATAATAAGGTGTGTCATTCAATTAAAAGTTGCACCAACAGTATTTTTCTTAGTGGAACTAACAAAGAGGAAATTATGAAAATGGTAAAAAATCTCTCAGACAAGAGATCAAAAGACTGGGTGGACATGGATATGATGTTCGTAAAGGAAATAATAAGTTATGTTATTGAACCGTTTACATATATATGCAATTTATCTTTTTCAACAGGAATATTTCCAGATAACATGAAAGTAGCAAAGGTAATTCCTCTTTTTAAAAATGGTGATAAATGTGTATTCAATAATTATAGGCCAATATCCTTATTACCACAGTTCTCAAAGATTCTAGAAAAACTATTTGTGTCCAGATTGGATCAATTTATTGATAAACAAAACATTTTAAGTAGCAGTCAATATGGGTTTAGAGAAAAAAACTCTACGTCAATGGCTCTCATGGATTTAATGGAACAAATAACTAATGCTGTCGATCATAAACAGTACTGTGTTAGTGTTTTTGTTGATCTAAAAAAAGCATTTGATACCATTGACCACACCATTCTCCTTGAAAAACTAAATAAATATGGTATTAGAGGACCAGCATTACAGTGGGTATCTAGCTATTTGAAGGACAGGAAACAGTTTGTGCAAATAAATGATGTTAGATCTGACCTCCGTGATATCACTTGTGGAGTTCCTCAGGGTTCTGTGCTTGGACCAAAGTTGTTTATTTTATATGTGAATGACTTGGTAAATGTGTCAGCACTACTTAAATGTGTTCTTTTTGCCGATGACACCACTTTTTTCAGTTCGGGTAATGACATAAAACAGATTTTGGATATGATGAAAACAGAATTTATAAAAATACAAACTTGGTTTAAATTAAACAAATTATCTTTGAATTTAGATAAAACTAACTACATGATTTTCAGTAACAAAAAGGGAATTGTTGATGACGATCCATTTGAAATTGAAGATGTTGTGATCTGTAAAGTGAGTGAAGTGAAGTTTCTGGGTGTTATCATTGATGACAAACTGACATGGAAACATCATGTAAATTCTATTAAAAAAAAACTAGCTAGAGCAATTGCAGTACTGTATAAAGTCAGGGATTTTTTAATTGATAAAGCTTTACATATGTTGTATAACACAATCATTGCTCCACATTTAATCTATTGTATTGAGGTTTGGGGAAAAGCATGCAAAACTATTACAAAGCCTGTTTTTATTTTACAAAAGAGAGCTGTAAGAGTAATCACCAGAAAACATTTCACTCACCCTTCAAACACCTTGTTTATTCAACTAAACTTATTGAAATTCCAGGAATTGGTAGAATATAGTATTTTATCAATTATGTATAGGGCTCATAATAACACATTACCTTTAAATATCCAAAGAAATTTTATAAAAAGACAAAGTTATTACAATCTCAAAGGGACAGAGATATTCATCAAACCACAATTCAGAACCAGCTTAAAAGGACGGTCTACCTCAATTCAGGGAATTCGATTGTGGAATGCTCTGGAGAGTGATGTTAAAAATGAAAAATCAATGTATACATTTAAGAAAAAGGTCAAAAAGGACTTGCTCAAAAACTATATATGATGTAATCTTGCGTGTTTGTGTATTACAATTATGTTGTACTTATGATGTACGGTACGTTTGTGTATTACAGTTAGAAAAATTAAGTAGAGTTATTCATTTTATGAAGCAGTTTGTGTATTACAGTTAGAAAAATTAAGTAGAATTATTCATTTTTGTGATGAATTTGTGTATTACAATTAGGAAAATTAAGTAGAATTATTCATTTTGTGAACATCTTGATGTTGTGCCATCTTTTAGTTTGTGTATTTCAATTAGAAAAATTAAGTAAAATTAAGTAGAATTATTCATTTTATGATCTAGTTTGTGTATTACAGTTAGGAAAATTAATAAAAATAAAAAAAATAGGAAAATTAAATAAAATTATAAAAAAATAAAATAAAATAAAAAAAAATAAAAAAATTAGAATTAGAAAATTAATTAGAATTATAGGTGATGTAGTTTGTGTATTACAGTTAGAAATATTAAGTAGAATTATTCATTTTGTGATCTAGTTTATGTTTTACAGTCAAGAAAATTAAGTAGAATTATTCATTTTGTGATGTAGTTTGTGTATTACAGTTAGGAAAATAGGTAGAACTATTCATTCTGTGATGTTGCTTGAAAGTTATCATTGGTTGAACAAACTGTGAAATAGGGGCAGATATAATAAGATTTCATCTTCTTTCTGCTCCCTTCATTTTATCCTACTTGTAATCTTGTATCTGATGAAACTGTCTTGTATTGTTCTTTTAAAATGAATGAATAAACATCAAATCAAATCAAATCAAATGTGTAAAGGCAGTTATATCACCTTGTATCCCTGCTTTTGTTCTCCAAGGCCCTGAAGACAAGAGTGTGATTGAGGGGAACGACTGCACGTTTGTCAGCGACTTCAGCAAGATCCAGCTTCAGAACAACATGGAGACACTGGGTGATTATGAGTACCAAGAACGAAGGCTGCAGGGCCAGAGTTCAGTTTGATAAATGACAATGGCAATTTTATTTATAGTTCACATTTCACTGCGGGCACAGTGCTGTAATGTAATGTATTTAAATTGTGATGAAATGTATTCACCCCATACAGATTTCCTGTTTTTGCATTTTTGTTGCACATACACATTTTTGATAATCATTTAGAAAAAGATAACATGAGTAAATACAAATGACAGTTTTTAAATTATGTTTTCATTTTCTGGCCCTATGTGAAAAAGTAATTTCCATTTAGTAATTTCCACCAACTGCTTGTGCCACTCTTGATGACGACTGCAATCAAGCATTCGTGTTAGCTTGACTTTTTATTTGTTGCTGCACTTCGTCCTGCGGCAGACAAGTGAGCTTGAGCTTAAGGTAAGGAACTGACTGTTGACGTTCTCCTTCTGGATTTTTAACTAGAGAGCAGAATTCAAGGTTTCACCAATTACAGCAAATTGTTAAGGTGCTAAAGTATTAGAGCAGCCTCAGACAATCACATTGCCCCACCATGCTTGACTGTTGAAATTATGTACTTCTCATCAAATACAGTGTAAGCTTTACACCAGATGCAAAAAGACACACACCTTCTAAAACAGTTTCTCTTTTGTTTCCTCAGTTAACAAGATATTTTCCCAAAAGTCTTAGGAATCAAGTACCTTCTCACTCCTGGGAAGTTTCACCACTGTTGTTTTTCCCATTTGTGGATAATGGCTGTTTAAGTGATTTTTTGATTCTACAAGTCTGGCAGTAATCAGGCTTGTTTGTATCAGTGCAACTGATTTTTAACTTTGAAAACAAAACAAAAAATACGCATTTACTTCATGAGTGAACAAGTTGTGGGGATTTTTTTTTTTATTTACTTGAAGGCCAGCTTGGTTTGAAAAGCTTTTTGCTTTAAATTATTCAAACCACTCTGAAAACTGCAGTTTGTATTTACTATACAGTAGTTATTTTTATTTGATATTGAAATTTGTTTGTTTAAATTTATTTTTGTCTTCAACCACAAGAAAGGAAGAGTGTCAGGAGACAGAGGGAAAAGAGGAAATTCAAGAATGTTGGACTAAGGGTGACAACTCTAAATGGGGGACAATGACAGGCAAAGGTAGATAGCTGGTTGACATGATGGTAGAGAAGGAAAGTAGATGTTTTATGTGTCCAAGAGACCAAGTGGAAGGGTAGCAAGGCTTGCAGAATTTTTCAATTCATTTTATTTATATAGTGCCAATTCACAACAGAAGTCATTTCAGGGCACTGCACAGAAACGGTCACATACCGTATTTTTCGGACTATAGGTCACATTTTTTTGCCTAATTTGCATGCCATGCGACTTATAGCGAGGTGAGACCTATTTATGGATTTTTTCCCCATATTTTTAGACCAATGTTTGGCTCAGATATGACCGTTTTTCATTTTGGCAAAAAATGGTGCAGTACCACTTGTGTCCGATAGGGGACACTTCCAGAGCGTCCACCGACCGTTTCCAGCTTATGTGTCCGAAAAAAGCCTCCTCTGCTCGGACTGACTCTGTCGCTGCTCGGCCTCCTGCTCTGGAGGTAACTTCTGTTTGCAGTGTTTGTTAGCAAGATAAGTCAAGAACCACAGGACAGATTTTTATATCAAACTTACAGAATGTAATCACTGTATGGACATTTACAACTGACTAGCTTTATGAGATGTTTGAGGAAAAAAACCCAGATCTTTTAGCTTCGTTGTTAGCGGTTAGTTACCGTAAACAGATACCTACTATTTAGATAAATAGCTTATAAACCACTCGGCGGATATTTTTTCAGCTTACAGAATGTAATTATATGGGTTTTCATTTACAAATTGTTGACCTGTATGAGACATTTGAGATACAATTTGTTTTTTTATTGGTGTTTTTAGAGACGCAACCGTGTCGTGTTAGCTTCGATTTATTTCCGTGTATATTTTAAAAAATTGCTCATAAATCACTCGGCAGATATTTTTTAAGCTTACAGTGTGTAATTATATGGGTTTCATTTACAAACTGTTGCCCTGTATGAGACATTTGAGATCAAATTCGGTTTTTTATTTGTGTTTTTAGAGACGCAACTGTGTCGTGTTAGCTTTGATTTATTTCCGTGTATATTTTTAAAAAATAGCTCATAAATCACTCGGCAGATATTTTTTAAGCTTACAATGTGTAATTATATGGGTTTCATTTACAAACTGTTGCCCTGTATGAGACATTTGAGATAAAATTTGTTTTTTTATTTGTGTTTTTAGAGACGCAACCATGTCGTGTTAGCTTCAATTTATTTCCGTGCATATTTAAAAAAAAAAAGCTCATAAACCACTTAGGGATGGGGCCGATCCGATCCAGTATCGGTATCGGTATCCGATACCAGCATTATTTAAGTATCGGTATCGGTCGATACTGAGTTACAGTAATAAGTATCGGTATCAGATCGGAAGTGAGAAATGTGGATCGGTGCATCCCTAAAACCACTCGGCGGATATTTTTTAAGCTTACAGAGTGTAATTACCGGTATATGGGTTTCATTTACAAACTGTTGCCCTGTATGAGACATTTGAGATAAAATTCTATTTATTTATAATTTATTTTTGCAGTGCCGCAACCGTTTGGAAGACGTCAAAGCGAAACGGTTTAAATCCAGCAGATTTGACCATTTCGTGAATTTATTAAGGAACGGTTAAGCTCAGGAACCCTTGTGCTATAATGTCAGCTATAATTTTTAGCAAACAAATAATTGTTTTTACCGTGTTAATCTTCTTAAAAGCCTTGCTGTGCGCTCCTGTGGCAGACATTTGCAACAGAGCTAAACATTCGTCCACAGTTCCGGGTAGTCTCAGTGACGCGTCACCGCTGAGACAGCGGTGGATGACACGTTAAGTCGGTGGTGTCGTAAGTGCGATCTGTATTAAGGTTCGACCAGTTTGTGGATTTTTCCAATTTTTTGGCAATAATTGGACAAAACGACTTATATTCCGGTGCAATCTATAGTCGGGAAAATACAGTACATAAAAATCAGTTAATAACAACATGCAACTAAGGAGCTAGCAAATGGCTTCGCGATTTCACTTTGTCGCAGTCTCCCATCCTAAGCGAGTGCAGATGCAACAGTGGAAATTAAAAACTCCCTCATGAGGAAGACACCTCCAGCAGAACCAGGCTCTTGACAAACAGACATTCTGGACCTGTTGCAGAGCCTAGGCAGATGCCATTAGGTTATTCTCTAGGAAGAAAGACAAAAGTTTGGGCAGGGTTTAAACTCTTGGTTGTGGATAGAAAGAAAAATGGAGTAGGGGTGTTCCTAAAGGAGGAGAGGATGTTAGCAAAGAATTTAGTAAAGGTGAAAAGAATGTCAGGGTGATGTGTCTGGTGGTAGAAGTAGAAGGTCTGGTGCTAAATATTGTCAGTGGTTATGCTCCACAGGTTGGGTGTGATGTGGAGGAGACCGATACATTTTGGAAAGATCTGAATGAAGTGATAGAAGTATTTCCAGGGAGGAGACAGTGGTGATCAGAGCAGACCTGAATGGACGTGTTCAAGTTCAAGTAGGATTTATTGTCATTTTACCACATGTGGTACATGAGGTGGAACAAAATTGTGTACACAGGGTCCCAGTTACATCCAGCAGTAGCAAAAATATAAAGTGTAAAAAGAAACGGTAAAGGAGCTAAGATATAAACTAAGATAAAGTGAGGAAAATAAGTATTTGAACATCCTGCGACTTTACAAGTTCTCCCACTTAGAAATCATGGAGGGGTCTGAAATTTTCATCTTAGGTGCATGTCCACTGTGAGAGACATGATCTAAAACAAACTCAGGAAATCACAAAGTATGATTTTTTTAAATAATTAATTTGTGTGTTACTGCTGCAAATAAGTATTTGAACATCTGCCAGTCAGCAACAATTGTGGCCCTCAAAGACCATACCATTTTATTTATAGAGCACTTAAAACTGCGACAAGGCCAACCAAAGTGCTGTACAAACAGAAAAACAGGCAACACACAAAGCGGCCGTGGCGTAGTGGTAATGGCAGTCGTCCCCCGATCGGAAGGTTGGCGGTTCGAATCCCGGTTCCCCACACCATGTGTCGTTGTGTTCCTGGGCAAGACACTTAACCCCAAGTTGCTCCCGGTAGGACTGGAAAGCGCCTTGCATGGCAGTCTGCCGCTACCGGTGTATGAATGTGTGTATGAATGGGTGGATGGTTGGTATTGTAAAGCGCTTTGGATCCCCTCATAGGGGGCTGAAAAGCGCTATATAAGTAAGCTCCATTTACCATTTACCATAACATACAAAATGAAGTTAAATCAAAATATAGACATAAAAATGTTGCAGATAATAAATATAACCCGTGTGAAGCATACAGGTTCAAAACACAGATAATCTGGTGTTGAAAGCTACGGAATGGTAATACGTTTTTAACGTGATTTGAAAACCAAGAGGGAGGGGGCCTGCCTGACAAGCAGTGGTGTAACTCGTTCCAAAGTCTTGGGCCTACTACAGAGAAAGCCCTGTCACCTCTGCGCTTAAGACGAGTTCCTGGAACTGTGAGGAGCAACTGGTCCGCTGACCTCAGAGAACGTGGTGGGACATACGGCTGTAGCAAATCAGAGAGATGGGGGGTGGACTGTTCAGCGTTTTGTAGACATACAGGAGAATTTTGAACTGGATTCGAAGATGAACCGGTAGCCAGTGCAGGGAGACTAAGACTGGTGTAATGTGCTCTCTTTTGCGTGTACTGGTTAAAAATGGGGCTGCTGCGTTCTGAACCAGTTGTAATCGTGCAATGGTGTCTGACTGATACCAAACAGGAGTGAATTGCAGTAATCAAGCCTAGATGTAATGAATGCGTGAATCACTGTCTCCAGGTTATTTTTGGATAATATGGGCTTCAGCTTGGACAGTCGCCTCAGTTGGAAAAAACAGGATTTGACGATCATGTTTACATGACTGTTGAGTTTCATGGAAGGATCCATTATCACTCCCAGATTTGTGACTCTTTGTTTTTCAGACAGGGCTAGAGCAGAAAGATCGATGCAGTGGTTCGTGTTTGTGTCCTTGGGAGGGAACAACATGACTTCAGACTTCTTTTCATTGAAACTTAAAGACCGTGTAAAGTGAAATTAAATGTGTGTTTTTAGTTTGTCACATGGCATAAATATGTGTTATTAATCACCCATTTAAATCTGACTGATTAAAAACATTGTTTACCTTATAAAATTAAGTCTCAAAAATCATGAAAAAACCTTATTTTCTCTTGGTCTGGAACGCTAGGGGCGTGTCAGTGCGTGGGCGTGGTTTCAGGCAGCTGCGCTGGTCCTGCTCGTGTCCCACAGTGGAGAGGCACTGAGGCAGACAGCAGAGCCAGTAAACCTGCTCTGTTTTTATCCGAGTTCTGTCTGTAACAGCAGCTACTTTTTCCAAGAGTTACGCTGTTTTTGTAAATAGTTTTCTTGTGTGTTTTTAATCTGGAATGAATTTAAAAAAAAAAAAAAAAAAAGAGTTGCACCATGCGGGATTTGAACCCGTGGGCTTTGGGACGGAAGGCAAGCGCTCTAACCATTGTCCCAACCAGGCATTACAGATACTCAGCATAAAACGACGCAGTATAAAAACATGTTATGATTTGTACGGGTGCCCTGACCATTGCGACATCCAGGGAAGATGCACGAACGAGGCATAATTGATTAGCTAGCTAACAATGAACAAAATATCTATGCTATTGCTATCTGATGCTGTCTGCGATTCGCGAGTGAACGGCTCCACCGAGGCGAATTTATACGGCCGGAGCTGCAGGGGGTGGGGGCTCTACTAATGAGGACCGCGTGACGAAACGCGGTCACGTTTAAAACACGCCTAAAAAATCCTGAACCAGAAATATGTTTATACACAGTTTGCTCTATAACTCCAAAATTAATTGAGCTACAATTTTGAGACTTTTTACTCATTTACAAGATTACAATTATCACATTTATAATGTTTATTTAAGAAAATGTTGAAATTCACTTTACACGGTCTTTAAGAAATTTAAAGCCATCCAGTCCCTGATGTCAGCCAGTCAGTTGAGCAGAAGTTGAATAGAGCCTGTACCATTTTGTCTTGGGGGAAGTAAATTTGACAGTCATTGGCGTAGAAGTGAAAGGGTATGTTGTGTTTCTGGAAAATGGCACCAATTGGCAGCAGGTATAAAGAGAATAGGAGGGGACCCAGGATGGACCCCTGCGGAACCCCCCATTTAAGCGCTGCCACTGCAGAACTAAAATCTTTGATGGAAACACAAAAGGATCTGTCAGCAACATAGGATCTGAACCAATTGAGGGCTGACCCTGTGATGCCCACCCACTGCTCCAACCTAGCAATGAGGATCTCATGGCCGATGGTGTCAAAAGCAGATGCAAGGTCCAATAGGACAAGCAGTACAGAATCACCAGTATCTGTGGATAAGAAGATGTCGTTAAAAACCTTCAGTAGGGCAAGAAAGTTCATGCTCAACAATCCAGGTATGAAATCCGATAATTCTCAATCTGGTCATCTGGACAGTTTCTTTTTTAGTAGAAACGTTTCACCCTCACTCCAGAGGGCTTCATCAGTCAGAATAGTTCCAGTACGCTGTTCCCCCACCAAGTAAACAACTTAAGTGGACCAACCAGTTTGCTGGAGCCAAGATGGTTTCTGGAGGCTGTCCTGTCCCTCGTCGACTCCTCCCAGGCAGGCAGCCACAGCCAAAGTGGTTCAAGACAAGAAAGTTCATGCTCAATAATCCAGGTATCAAATCTCCCGGCACAAACAGAGTAAATAGCACTTTGAGATTTTCATTAATGAAAAGTGCGTTATACAGTAAATTGAATTCATCATCCTCATCATCATCATCATCATCATCATCATCATCATCATCATCATCATCATCATCATCATCATCATCATCATCATAATATTGTGTATGCTGTTCAGTGTCAGGAGAGTTGTGATCAGTCTTATAACAGGGAAACTAAACAGCCACTGGCCAAAAGGATGGCCCAGCACAGAAGATCAACATCATCAGGTCAGGACTCTGTGGTCTACACTCATCTCCAGGTCAGAGGTCACTCTTTCAGGGATGAAGATGTTCACATCCTTGATAGAGAGGAACGATGGTTTGAGAGAGGAGTAAAGGAGGCCATCTTTGTGAAAAGAAACCGTCCATCATTAAACAGAGGTGGAGGCCTCCGGGTTCAACTGTCCCCCTCTTACAATGCTGTTATTGCTAGTATCACTCAGCCCTCTGTGAATAGCAAACAACCATCAGGGTGCTAACGATCCATCGTTAGACTGATGGTCCTCCTTGATCATGTGAGCAACTGGTTTCGGCTGTCATCAGCAAACTGGTTGATCCACTGTGAGAGGGTGCTATTTATAAGACTGAGCTGAACACAGCAGCTCAGACTGAGGAAGTCTTTTCAGACGAAAGACGAAACGTTTCTACAATTTTTTTGCTTTGTTTTGTTTTGTTTTTTGAATGTCCGGAGGACCAGACTTAGCTTTTTTAGATTTTCCTGGATTATTTAGCATGCATCAGGGTATCATTGCATTCAGTTTTTTATTCACACTTTGTTTAGTGTCCCAACGTTTTTGGAATCTGGTTTGTACCTGCAGCCTGTCTTTCCTCCATTTATGCTCCGCCCTCTTTCACTGCTGTCTAACGGCCTTTGTTAAGTCATTCAGCCAAGACCTGTTAGTCTGCCTCTAAAAAAGTCCACCTCCACTCCACCTATTACTGTGTATGGGAAACATACACAGATGACAGAAAAGGACATTATTATTATTCTAAATTAGAAGCACCTGTTTGAGGTTGTTAGCTGCATAAAGATACCTGTCCACCCCACACAATCAGTAAGACTCCAACTACTAATATGGCTAAGACCAAAGAGCTGTTCAAAGACACCAGAGACAAAATTGTAGACCTCCACAAGGTTGGAAAGGGCTACGGGGCAATTGCCAAGCAGCTTTTGTGAAAAAACATCAACTGTTGGAGCAATTATTATAAAATGGAAGAAGCTGAACATGACTGTCAGTCTCTCTCGGACTGGGGCTCCATGCAAGATCTCACGTTGTGGTGTATCAATGATCCTAAGAAAGGTGAGGAATCAGCCCAGAACTACACGGGGGGAGCTGGTCAATGACCTGAAGAGAGCTAGCACCACTGTTTCCAAGGTTACTGTGGGTAATACACTAAGACGTCATCGTTAAAAATCATGCATGGCACGGAAGGTTCCCCTGCTTAAATCAGCACATGTCCAAGCCCATCTTAAGTTTGCCCATGACCATTTGGATGATCCAGAGGAGTCATGGGAGAACGTTATGTGGTCAGATGAGACCAAAGTAGAACTTTTTGGTCTTAATTCCACTCGCTGTGTTTAGAGGATGAAGAATGATGAGTACCATCCAAAAAACACCATCCCTACTGTGAAGCATGGGGGTGGAAGCATCATGCTTTGGGGGTGTTTTTCTGCACATGGGACAGGACGACTGCACTGTATTAAGGAGAGGGTGACAGGGGCCATGTATTACGAGATTTTGGGGAACAACCTCCTTCCCTCAGTTAATGCATTGAAGATGGGTCATGGCTTGGTCTTCCAACATGACATAGACCTGAAGCACACAGCCAGGAGAAGCAAGGAGTGGCTCCGTAAGAAGCATATCAAGGTTCTGGACCTAGCCAGTCTTCAGACTTAAACCCTGTAGAAAATCTTTGGAGGAAGCTCAAACTCCGTGTTTCTCAGCGACAGCCCAGAAACTTGGCTGTTCTAGAGAAGATCTGTGTGGAGGAATGAGCCAAAATCCCTGCTGCAGTATTTGCAAACATGGTGGAAAAACTACAGGAAACCTTTGACCTCAGTAATTGTAAACAAAGGCTAATGTACCAAATATTAAATTGATTTTCACAGGTGTTCAAATATTTATTTGCAGCAGTAACACACAGATAACTTATTTAAAAATCAAACATTTTGATTTCCGGATTTTTTTTTTATTTTTAGATTATGTCTCTCAAATTATGTCTTTTCCTTCCTTGCTCTGCGAGAGGTGGCAGCGCTTTCTTTCCCCTCAAATTCTTCCTTGTCCCTGCTCTGCTCTGTGTGTCTGAAGCTCCTCGAGTACTCATCTCCCGAACGTAAATTAAGATTAGGGATCTGGTATCATGGCCGATCAACTCTATTAAGATTTTTTTCAACAAAACGACAAGGTCCGGGGGAACCAGCGTGTCCACCTCAGACGCACACTGCAGGATACGTCATGGACTCGTGGCGGGGAGTGTGGCAGGTAGGGGTGGGCGATATGGCTCAAAAATTATATTGTGATATTTCAGAGCATTATCACGATAACGATAAATTTCGTGATATAACGAAAAAAAAACAGAAATCAAATTTAGTTATTTGACAAAATTAACTTAACATGTTGCTTTGCAGTATTACATAAAATAAAAAAAACAAGGGGTAATTTTACTGAAATTACTTTATTTAGTAAAGTATTCGGTCTCCAAGTATAAAAAAATATATATATATTTTTATTTATTTATTCATTTCAAATAAAAAATACAGAAATTTAATAGACACATGATACAAGACATACAATATAAATTTAAAATGAAGGGTGGCAGAATGAAGAGTATCTTATTCTAAAAAAAATGATCTGTTATTTAGATTGAAAAAGTCTGCACAAAATATAGATCAACAAAAACCACCACAAAAACTAAAGTGCATGTGTAGTTTCCTAAAACAACTAAATAAAAATGAATCTTAAGATCTGTTGGGCATAAATGTAACATGCAACAAAATATATGTTGCCTTTAACTGAAGAATAACTTTCACAAGTTGTAAAAAGGTGATCAGCTGACCCTGAAGCGTGTTGGTGTTTCAGTTTCATCTATTCATGCAGGAATGATTCATTTTCTGACTGATCTGTCTCTGATCACCTGACTCTTGACCGCAGTGAAGTTATTTTCAAGTTGGACGTTGGATATTCGAGCTCCGTGTCTTCATCGGTGCGGTGTTCTCGTCAGTCCAGAATCAGAATAGAATCAGAATATATCTTTATTGGCAATTTTTTGCACAGAGGTACAAAGTTCTGCAATTGGCGCACGCACCATCCGAAGAGGGACGTACGCACGGAAAGTCGCAGCAGTCTGAAACCGCGTCACCACAATCAGATATGGAAAAGGGAAAACACAATTAGGTATCATTTGTGGTATTCAAAAAAAGAGTATCACATTTTGTCTTAAGACACTCTATGATAAAGTCCCCAAAACTCTACCAGCATTAAGCACAACGAGACACGACATGTTGCAGTTTGATGATGACAAGCAAGGAGATCAAAAGTCTGTGAGTAACATTCAGATAAGCACAGTCAGCAGTTGTCTCAGCTCAGCGCCATCCGATCGCACACACAGAGATCTCTGGGGAAGGGGGGGGAGGGCAGCGCACTTCAGCTCCCAGCTCCAGGAGAAGATTTGTAGACAGCCTTCAAAATTCAAGGTTGCTCAGAGACCAGATTAGATAGTTGCTTTATTTTTCAGTCAGGCCACAGTGTGACTGCAGTCTTAAGTCCAGGTGCTGTTTCTGGGTCCAAATCGCCAAATCAAGAGAGGTTCAGAGCTACAAGATCCTTCCGTATGTGCCCTGTTTGAAGCCGGACGGCTGTAAACGAGTTCCAAACACACCGCAGGTCACAGACACCGCTGCTCCCACCGTACGGTTCGGCTCGCACAACAGCTGGGAAGGTCATAGCCTGGATCAAAGCATTTTCGCTGAGCAGGAAGTCTCGCCAGCACTCCGAACGCGGCGGTCCTCCTCAGCCTTCAGTGGCAGACAGCCACCAGTATCCCAATAATCCACAGAGATTCCACGTCCCCGACAGGAAAAGCGGTCAGACACATTAGCCTGCTCCTCGAGTCCATAATGTAGCTCACCACACGCGTGTCGATGGGGCGCACCGGCTCTCCCTGGCCGGTGCGCTTCGCGGAATTTTTTTTTATCGATAGAGGAAATAGCCCAGAAAACAGTCCACGCACATAAATCCATTCCAAATTGGTTCGAGCGAGCGCTGAAGAGTTACAGACGAGACAAATGCAGAAGCAGGGGGTGGGGAACTAGGGAGGGTAGGAGCAAAAAGATATGCGACTTGCTTTGCCGAGAGCGGAAGTCAGAAGTCAGCTTCATGGAGTCTGATTAATATGACTTAAAATAGAAAACAAATGACTGTGCCTCATTTATAGAGACTAGCAGAATTATTTCACAGTGTTTTTGGGTCAACAGGTCACATGACTTGGAAGCTATTGAGGAAAACCCCACAGATTTATGAAATATTAAATTGTGAAGAATTACAAAATGCATAAAAATGATAAATAAACAGCTGTGCCTCATAGGCCTGGTCTTGGAGAGTAGTTTGATGTGAGACTTGTGTGGGTGGCTCAAAAGACCTGAATGGTATTGACCAAAAACAGTAAATATTAAATTGTGAAAAATTACAAAATGCATAAAAATTGAGAAATAAACAGCTGTGCCTCGCAGATCTGGAATGGAGAGTAGTTTGATGTAAGATTTGTGGCTCAAATCATGTAAAATACATTATTTTTTGTTTCTAAAGAGTGACGCGGTCGAAAATTTGTTGACGGTCCCTAAGTGAACCATGACGTCTCTGAATAGGGGCAGACTCAGCGCGGCTGCCCGAAATCAGACTCCATGAAGTGGACTGACGAGAGCAACGCACCGCTGAAGACACGGAGCTCGAATATCCAACTTCCAACTTGAAAATAACTTCACTGTGGTTTCCTCTTGGTCGTGGAGAGCCGCGCGTGTTTGTAGAGACAGTTTTCAGAGCGAGGGAGACCAGCCCGCAGCGCGGCTGCTCAGTGGGGTGGGGGGCTGGTGGGGGCATTTGATCCTCTACCTGCTGTTCAGAGCAGCCAGGGGACAGAAGCTGACACGACGCGCGGTTTGTTTTTATCATTTTAGCACCAGTACAGACTGGTGGAAGGGGGGTGCGCAGTTCAGTTTGAAGCGCTCGGTTGGGGGGCGGGGCGTCCTTACGTATTACGTCATGAAATTAGCATATCATGATATCTTTTTTTTGCCCGGGCAAGCTATTTTTACCGGTATTAACGTAAACGATATGATATGGCCCAACCCTAGTGGCAGGTGATGTGTCTCTCAGTCCTGTCTCAGGAGGACGATGAAGATGTTTACATAATTGGATTTATGATAGCAGGGACTCTGCTTTTTGGTATCAGAGGGGCTCTGTTCTATCGGAAATTGAAGAAGGCAACATCAGTTTCGGCCATGACAAAGCTTCCGAGCCAGTGTGAAGGTTTGATACGTGCCGTGACCTCGCAAAATCAGCTGATTTACCACCTGCATCATGAAAGACCTCACTCACCCAGCACACTCACTCTTTGCACCACTCCCCTCGGGACGGAGGTTGAGGAGCATCAAATGTAGAACCACTAGACTGAGGAACAGCTTCTACCCTGAGGCTGTCAGACTCATGAATAAATAAATAATAAGAATAAACACTGCAAAATGTCACATCATGTTGATACTGATCTGTTTCTTGTTGCTGTGTTCATCTGTGACCATCTGCTCATAATGACTCATGTTCGTGCTGCTGTTTATAATGATGTTTTTCTACTACATTAGGGCTTAGTGTATTACTAGCTGATGTCTCTCTTAGTTAATCCTAGATGTTATTATTGCTTTTCTCTTGCATTTGTTGTTGGATGTAACTGGGACCCTGTGTACATAATCTCGTTTTCAACACATGTACTACATGCGGTGCAAATGACAATAAATTCTCTCTGACTCTGACTCTAAACCGTAAGGTGGAGGCGATTTATGAGAATCACAGGCCATCTGCGGCTTCTGGAACTCGTCAGCATGGTGGGTTTGACCTTGGGGGAGACTAATAGCATGGATCAGTGGAATGGTTTCCCACAATTTGGCCATTTTGGAAACAGATCGTCCAGATGGACTCAAGGCTGAAGAAAAAAAATCTGTCTGCCTGAAGAAAATCAACAATCAAGCTTATCTGAATCTGACTCCCTGCCAGCCTTGGAAATGGGCTGACTATCAAATTTCTCCTGGGTCATGAGTAACCAAGGATAACAAGCTTCATCTATCGCACCCCCCCCCCCCCGGAGAACTTTCTGTGCAAGCTTATCAGAACTGCTGGCTGAACAACATCATCAGAACTGTGGCCGATCTGAAAAAGGCTCATGGACAAATCTCACCACCTCAACCTCAAATGCATATGTAATATGTTTTTTATTGTGCTTGCTGGTAGAGTTTTTTTTATTTTTATGTTTTATGTTTCAAATCGTGACCTGATAGACAAGCTGTGAAAGATCTTTTTTTGTAATACCACTATCTACCCTCATGGTTCTTCCCCCTTTTCATTTCTAAGATTATTATTCTGATAAGAAGGCTGCGCTGATAAAATTAGCTGCAGCTTTGTACACTTACCGTAGTCCCATCTTTTGGGTGACTGTGCATAAATGTTCTCTCTGTACCTCAGTACAATGATAATAAAGCTTATTCTGATTCTCACAATGGACATGCACCTAAGATGAAAAATTCAGACCCCCTCCGTGATTTCTAAGTGGGAGAACTTGCAAAGTTTCAGGGTGTTATATATATATATATCTACTAACCCTAACCCTAACCCTATATATATACACAGTATATATATATATACTGTGTATATATATATATATATATATATATATATATATACTGTGTATATATATACACTGTGTATATATATATATATATATATACTGTGTATATATATGCTGTACTGTGTATATATATACTGTGTATATATACTGTGTATATATACTGTGTATATATACTGTGTATATATACTGTATATATACTGTATACATGTATATATATACTGTGTATATATATACTGTTTATATACTATATATACATACTATATATACTGTATATATACTATATATATACTGATATATATATATATGTATACTGTATATATATATATACACAGTATATATATATATATATATATATGTTATGTATCCTGAGGAAGCTGCCCATGCTGACACCTGCAGGTTTTTTGTATGTGTTGGCTGCAGTCTTGTTTTGTTGATTAATTAGTCTGATTATGATCAGGCTTGTGTGATCAGTCAGAAGGACCTGAGTGCCACACCTATATATACTTCAAGTTGACTGTACTTGGATGCGGAGGTTGTGAGCTCAGAGTTTGGTTGCTTTGTGCTGAGCTGTCTGAGTACTGTATGGTACTGTGTGGGGTGTTCTCCGCCCGCCCCTGCCTGTCAGGAAGGTTGATCTTCTGTTTAGAAGATTGTCGGTGAGTAGCTGATTGCTCATGTTTGGTCCTGACTGTGCTAGATGCACTTAGAAAGTGTCTGCTCATGTGTGCTTGTGAAGTTTGACTGTGCTTGAAGCACTTAGGAATGGTTGCTCATTATTGACTGTTGTTGTGCTTGGTGCACTTGGTGGCTGTAGGCTGCATTGGTGACATTTTGGGATCCTGCTCAGAAGAGGGAGGCTGACCTGTGTGGTTTGGGTTAGCTTGGTTTTACCAGGAGGTTGTGTAGCTGGTGGTGACCAGCTGTTTGGACTCTTTTGTTTGCCTAATGACAGAGTGAGATCGGTAGCTCAGTTCTCGGTTTTCTTTTACCCCTAGAGCCCCTTTGGTTAGGTAGTCCGTCACCAGACAGGCTTCGACGGCCCTGTTTTTATGGGTTGGCCCTGCGCTGGTGACGTTATATTGTTTTTGGCTGACTCACTCTTGTCCACCATTTGTTTGAACTTTTGTCTGTTTTTTGCTTTTTCCTGACCCTGTGCCAGAAGACTGTGCACTCCGCACCTGGAGGGAGGAGTGCAGGGGTCCATCCTACCCTGTTGGGCAGTTTTTCAATAAAGCTTTTTCATTTACCTTATTCCTTCTTGTGTCCTTTGTCCTTTTAATGTGTTCGGCCTATATATATATATATATATATATATATATATATATATATATATATATATATATATATATATATATATATATATATATATATATATATATATATATATATATATATATATTATATATATATATATATATATATATATATATATATATATATATATATATATATATATATATATATATATATATATATATATATATATATATATATATATATATATATATATATATATATATATATATATTATATATATATATATATATATTATATATATATATATATATACAGGGAACCCCCGTGTTACGAACGAGTTCGGGACCTAAGAACGGTTCGCAGCTCGATTCTGCCGTAGGGGCGACCGTGGCACAGTGGTAATCGCAGTCGACCCCCGATCGGAAGGTTGGAGGTTCGATTCCCGCGTCCGCCCACCATGTGTCGTTGTGTTCCTGGGCAAGACACTTAACCCTGAGTTGCTCCCGGTAGGTCTGGATGGCGCCTTGCAAGGCAGGCTACCACTACCGGTGTATGAATGTCTGAATGAATGGGTGGATGGTTGGTATTGTAAAGCGCTTTGGGGCTCCTCACAGGGGGCTGGAAAGCGCTATATAAATAAGCTCCATTTACCATTTAGGTAGGGGGTGAAAATTATTATTTTTTTATTTAAATTATTCATTCATTCAACCTTTATTTATCATGCTAACGGAGCGCGCGCACACATTTAAGCATGTACAGTAGTGTACTGTAATGTTAAACATTGCTATTCACATTTACAGAATAAATAAAAATATATTTTCTTACTTTGAGATGGTCAAAGCCGACATCTTAGGTTGCCATGCGTTGATTGTTGTCGGGCCGAGCAGCGCGGCGGCCGGCCAGTGAACCACCGCAGCTGCTCCAGACCTGTGTTAGCTAGCTGGCTAGCTTCTGCTAGCCAAGCCATGAGCTGGTGTTGGAGCGGCGGCGCGATCAATCTGCAGCTGCTGCTGCTGCCTGAGACATCCACAAAGTTCACAGAGACGTTTCCAGCTCGTAATTAATCCATATGAAGCCATCCTGGTCACCAGTCTTCGGCCGGCTACCGTGTTAGCTCCCGTGTTAGCTTCTGGAGCTAGCCAGGCCAGAGCCTGGCCGGAGGTGTTCGCGCCGCGGCCTGGCACGATCAGCGATAAATCCGCTGCTGCCTGAGACATCCACAAAGTTCACAGAGACGTTTCCAGCTCGTAATTAATCCATATGAAGCCATCCTGGTCACCAGTCTTGGGCTGGCTCCCGGGCAGCTAACCTAAAATGGCGTCCGGTGTTCTGTGACCGGAGACCCCAGTGACTGAACCTAAAATGGCGTCCGGTGTTCTACATTAATTTGTGACCGTGTAAACTGAAGACCTACTTCCTGTTGCCCAAGATTGCTCAAAAATGATCAGAAATGATCTTTTTTATCATAATTATTATTTATAAAGCCTTTAAAACAACCACAGCTGCAACAAAGTGATGTACACATGAAATTAAGAACATTTAAACACAAAAAAAAAAAATATATATAT
>JBBPBX010061440.1:0-11933 GCA_038048925.1 Garcialebias charrua | reverse complement strand
GGGGTGGATCAATTCTGTAAAATTAGATATAGGGATTTGTACCTATAAAATTTTGGAGGGCTTCTGTAACGAAGGCCTCTAATTCCAAACTATTCCTCCATTCATTACTTAGTTTAGGTTAAACTAAAATAAAAATGAAATATAGTTTGATCTAAATGTCTGTTGTCTTTTAGACGAACGACGTAGGATTTGGTATTCCTAATAAATTTTGAAGTCTATGGCGAGACTCATCAAAATGAATAGATAATCTAGAATAGAAACGATCGAATCGGTTCAATTTAGAAATTGTGAGACCAGTGTAGTTTATGGTACCTCGAGTAGCTTTAAACTACATTGACTCTTCGACGATTGAGATTTAACAAAACGAACTGCATGTTGGCATAGTTAAATCCATATCATTCATTAACCAATGTTAATACAAAACCTTTTTGGCTGGGAGTGTTCAGAACCACAACAATATCTCAACTAATGACAACAGTAATGACTAAACAACAAGGAAACAACGTTTCACTGCTTCGACACACTCTTGTCGTCAGATTCCAAAGTGCAACACACAAGAAAACAGGTCTCAACTTTATGACCGAGGTCAAATTAAATCTCGTGGATTTAAACGGTTGTTAAGGTTAGTTTTTTGTTGTGGGTTTTAGGCTTAGCGTTTCTAAGTTCAAATTGGACAATGCGACTTATAGGGTGGGAAATATGGTAGTTTAAACCTGATTAGTTTATTTACTAACTTGTGTTTGGACGACCTTATTATCCCATGAAGTCGGTGAGTTTGTGAGATCTTTGTCTTTTGTGGAGTCATTGAACGCCTTGTAAGGTTTGATCTGATTTCGATGTACCCATTTAGCAATTGGCTCTTTGCGGCCTTTGCTGATTTTGATTTCGTAGACGACTGAGGACACTTTGTCTGTTATCAGATGAGGTCCAGTCCACCTGGGCATTAGTTTGCGGGCGAGAGTTCCGGTCTCGGACCCTCCTTTCCCGGTTGCTGGGGCGAACGTATAGTACCAGACTCTGTCTCCCACTTGGAGTTCATTGTGAGAGGCCTTCTGGTCGTAGTACGCCTTGCGTCCTTCAGCGGATTTTTCCAGGTTTTTCTGGGCGAAAGCAAAAGTGTTTCTGAGGTGTACATTCAAATCTTTGTCTTTGGCATGGCCTAACATCACCCCCCTTTGGTCATGGGGGACCACGAGTCACAGGTGAGGACGTCCGTCCATGGGCACAAGTTAGGATGCCACCGTTTAGTTTAAGCTGTTCGCGCAGCTGAGAGAAGACGGTACACAGGAATCGTTTAGGTTTTGGCCAACGTATCTTCTTACGTTTACCTCTTTCCGTGTAATTCAGGTGTGTCACAACTGTCGGCGCAGTCGCAGGTGTGTCTGATTGTACAGACTGCGACGGGTCACTGTCGTTGTGTGTGTCTTCCCACTTCTTGACTGAAGAGGGGCTCTTTGAGTCTGTAAAAACTATGTCATTTCTGACTAGTTCTAGACACAAATGTCCCTGAACCAAGGTTTCATCGAAAGCTTGGCTGATAGCCGATTTACCTGTCCCAGGGGACAGTACAGCAACCTCGGTGTGGGGTCCTTGGATCTCCACACCTTTCTCTACCTGTGGTAGGTAATGTGAGTTTGCCCCCTTCATGTCTGATGAGGGGTCCTCGTAATCTGCAACAATGATGTCCAAGTGACTGTCAGCGTTTGGATGACTGTCATTTTCTGGACTCAGATGCCCTTGAACCAAGGTTTCATTGAAAGCTTGGTTGATTGCCGAATTACCTGTCCCAGAGGACAGTACAGCGTCTTCGGTGTGGGATCCTTGGATCTCAACACCTCTCACTACCTGTGGTAGGCAGTGGTCAGGGAGTGCTGAATGTGTCAGCTCACAGAGGAGGTTCTCTTGTTGGGCCAGAGTTTGGTCCAACTTTTGGGTCTCTTCTGTCTCACCTGTAGTTGAAGGTTCACTTACCGGGCTCTCGTCCTCGGATGAGCAGTCCCTTGTGTCCTCTGCGGTACCTGCGGTTAGGCAGTCTGTATCGCAACTAGGAAGCACTTTTATTGGCAGGGGTTTTCTCACTGTGCTCCACATTTTCCGTCGACCATAATCTATAATCGCGTTGAAGCGGTTTATAAAATCTTGGCCAACCAAAAATGGGAATGAGTCAAGTTTAGACACGTACACCGGGTGGCGTAGTGTCATTTCGCCAATCTGCATGTGAACCATAGCCATAGCTGTTAGGGTTGTTCTCGTCTCTGCGAGACCCTGTAGCTCAATAGCACATTTCTCAAAGGGTATTTGCCTGTCAACACCGTTAGCGGCGGTCCTCAGCTCCTCGAACAGCTTGGCCGACATAATGGTTATATCAGCACTACCATCCAGGAGGGCTTCACGCTCAAGGACACCTTCCAGTGTGATAGGCAGGTAAGCTTTCTTAGCCACCCCCCTTTGTATAAAGTTACACAGAAACCTCACAGGTCTTGGTCCACGTTTCTGTTCACGTGTGACTCTGTCTGTGTACTCATGTTCACTGTCAGCATCTTGTTGGCTGTCAGCATCATGACCTTCAGGATGTTGTTGTGTGTCAGCAATTGGTTTGCTGTCAACATCCATGGCAATGTTGGTAGTAGTGTGCGCTGAGTTATTTGTGTGCTCTGAGTCTTTGTGAAAGACAGTGCTACACATCGCTCCAGGTTGGTCAATGTTGATAGTGTCATTATCAATGATAACGCCACTCATTGTATCAGGTTGGTCAAGCACAGTAACATTCAAATCTACTGACAAACTACTTACTTCCTCTGTCTCTTCCGAGCATAGAGGTGTTGGGCCATTATTCCGGGACATTCGTGACTCTTTGCCTGTCTCGAACTGTTCTGTTCGAGGCGCGGGAGGTGCAGTTCCAAGGCTCGGGGGTGGCTGTTGGGACGACGCATAGTTACATGAGTATAGGTCCTCATCCTTCAATTTCTTTTGAAGTCCACCCACCGATGGACCTTGGTTTTCACCCATCTGGTTCGATCTGAACCGTTGTGGGTCTCTTAGAGAGTGAACACCTACCTTTTGTGGTTCGTTGCTTGTCTCAGATTTTTCAATCTGAGGTGCTTCAGGGGCGGGGCTCCCTTTAAACCATTTTGAGTCACTGTTCCAACTGGTACCAACATTTCGGTGTATGTCAGTTTGAAAATCTTGTTCATTCTTGCTAGTATTATCCAACTCTTTTAACAACCGACGCGTGTTCTCCACCACTTCTGAGGTCAGAAGGCCTTTGAGACGATAGTGTTCATTCTCGCTAGTATCATCCCACTCTTTTAACAACCGACGCATGTTCTCTGCCTCTTCTGAGGTCAGAGGACCTTTGAGACGACGGTGTTTATTCTCGCTTTTTTGCGATCTGGGATACGACCTTTTGACCTGGGCACGCCTCAGTGGGTGTTTTGTTTTGCATGTGAGCCTCAACAGCAGTTACAGCGCACTGTGTCATCACTGATTGTTTAAACTGATGTTGTAGCTCAAGGCCTTTTTTGAGACGTTTTTCTTTTTGTCGTTTGCTATTGTTGTCACTAACTGTGTGCTCTGAGTTATCCATGTGCTCTGAGTTATCAAAGACAAGGTCACTCAATGTACCAGTTCGGTCATCCTCTGTATCATTCAAGTTTTCAAACAACCAACTTATGTCCACTATCTCCTCAGAGCTTAGAGGTATGTTGCCTTTTTCCTGGAACTTCTGTGACCTTTTGCTACTCCCGGACTGTCCAGTCCGCAGTGCAGGGGCAGGACCTTTGCTCGGTGTAGACCGCGGAGGGTCACTTAAAGAGCGGGCGTCCACCGTTTGTGGTTTTTTGCTTATCTCGGGCAGCTTCGTCCGAGGTGCAGGGACAGGGCGTGTGCTCGTCCTTCTCAACCATATTGGGTCTCTTAACCACTTCGGGTCATAGTTCCAGCGGGCATCTTCACTACGTGGTTTGTGAGTTTGAAAAACATGTTTCTTCTCGCCTTTTTTAGGAGAGGGAGTTGATGAACTTGTCCCTTCCAGCTCCAGCGAGTGGGATTTGACCTTTTCTTGGTAATGTAGTTCACGTTCTGGTTTTGTTTTTAACCAGATCGGGTCAGGGAGTTGACGAACATCAAAACCATTTATAGCACGCCGTTTTATTTTTAATTGCTCAATCTCACTTTTTAACTCAAGTTTTTCTTGTTGAAAATTTTCTCTTCTGCGAATGTTATCTTGCCTTAACAATTCAAGTATTTCTGTGTGCAGCTGTAAAGCTTCATCACAATCGTTATCTCCCATCTTTTTGTTTTGATTTTGTTTGATCTCACGTTTTAACTCAAGTTTTACTTGTTGAAAAATTTCTCTTCTGCGAATGTTATTCTGCCTTAACAATTCAAGCTTTGCTGTGAGCAGCTGTAAAGCTTCATCATAATTGTTATCTCCCATCTTTTAGTTTTGATTTTGTTTGAATCAATAAGACGGTATTTATTATAGTGTATGCAAATAAATGCTTTCTTAGCGGTGAGTTATTTAACTAAAACAGCTTTCTGGGTTTGTTCCTGTAATCTATAAACAAGTCTTTCCTTCATTCAGTACCTTTATTTATTTTAGGTTTTACCTTCAATGAAAAATATGGTAAGTTAAGCCTTCGTGGCCGTATTAACTTAATAGACCTATTTTTTAAAACAATTACTATTAAACCACGCTTAATGTTTTCTGTCTTTCACTCAAACGCCTTCTTAAAGATTTCAAATAAATGCAATGTTCACACTAAAATGTTAGCAGATTTTGTTTTATTTTGCTCCAAGAGAATGTATTTCAGATTCAGTAAAACTGTTTTGAGTTGCCGCAGTTATCTGGATTGAAAAATGTAATTTTGTTTATTTTAAACTTTTTATTTAAAATAAACTGGAGTCATTAATTTTACACAGAAAAACGTTAAAAATGCCATTTTTAACTAAAAGTGTACAGATGTACAACAATTCTGTTTAAAATTCAGAGATGTGAAGAGCTTAATGTGGAATTGCTCTGTTCTCCATCATTTTTTTTTTAAATTTAAAAATCAAATAAAAATGCTTTTTTGAGTGTTATTTTAAATTGTTCAGTATTTAAAACAAGCATCAATTGTTTGTCTGTACCTCTGTTATTCTAAAATTTGAATTTAGAATAAACAGGAGTTTTTGTTTACGTACAGAACAATTTTAAAAGCTGGTAATTCACCATAAAAATGCTGACTTCTCATGATGTATTTGAGAAAACTCATCTGTCAACGTCTTTTAACCCACAGGGGGCAGCTTTGAGTCGTAATTTTATCACGAGGAGACTGATTTATTTCATTCAGTATTTAACTGAAAACTACCTTTTAGAGTTAGTTTCTAGTGTGTTCGTGATAAACGCTCGAACCACGTTCTTGTCAGAGACAAATCTATGTTGTTAGACAGTTTAGATGGCTTTAAATGAGTGTTTAAACTCACTGTGAGTGTGTGAACTGCTTATCACCCGAAGTGCACCTGGAAATGACGACACAAGTAGGCGGGTCGACGCAGCGCGTCACCAGCTTCCGTTGAGCGAGGCGGAGCTCGCTAAACAGATACGTGACGTCAACCAATCAATCACAGCGTTTGTAGTTCATTCCCAAGCGTTCATGGTAAATGAAGTTTTCTTACCTTCGCCCAATGCAGTACCGGAAATGACGACAAAGTGGGTTGTTCGCAACAGCGTGCGTTCCCAAATCAGCGAATCAGCGTTCGCTACGAGAGTGATTGACAGCTCACAGCTCTCGTTTATCCAATCACAGCTCATAAACAGACATGCAGTACACGTCCTTTTAACGTTAGCTTGCACAGCAGACCACAACTTTATAGACCCTTAAAACAACTCAAACGCTACAAATTAACTTCCCAAAACTCTGAAACGTGGCAATCACAATTAAAACAGGCACAACTAAGCTACGCTCAGTAACCAGCACGTCAACTGTAACACGACACGGACTCCCTCGGAGCCGCGTTCAGGTCGGTTCCGTCCACTTTAAAGGAGCAGAACTCGGGTTTCAGAACCACTATCCGACACCGTTCTAACAGTAATATGCTTCTTTGACCTGCTCTAACATGTAAAATACCAGCACAGCAATCTTGTAGATGTTAAATTAGCTTTTCAGGCAATTTGACTCGGCGGTCATTTTGCAGTGAGATTGCCTCAGCTTGTGCAACGTAATCTGGACCGGGTCCTTATCAGAACCACCAGACACTTCCCACACAGCGAGACAGATCCCCACCAAACTACTTATAGCGTTTCAAAAGTTGAACAAATAACAATTTCAGCTTCAAATGTCATTAACTGCAGTCCTGCAATCGTTCTGAACACTTTTCCAGCCAAAATAATTAATCTGTTAGAGTCTAAAACTTGGATCCTAATATGCAAACATGACGTTACAGTTCACGAGAGATCACAGTTTTATCAATAAACTTTCAGAACCACGTACGAGGCCACCAGATGTAAAGGATTATGAGGAGGTCAATATTAATACTGACCTCTTTACCTTAATTAATTTACTTATTCAGATTGAATAGTAAATTCACGGATTCTTTTCTTTTTCAGTTTATCCAATATTTCTGTGATCTTTATGATGGATACATAAACAGAGCTATAGAGTGACAATGGACACGTTAACTTAGCTTGATATGTCAAAGAGACACTATCATTTATTTAAAATGAATCAACTAAATTAACACCATTACACTTGATTGACAGGATTTCACTTTCTTGTAATTTAAAACGTCAGCACACTTAAATTCAACACAACAGACATAAATACTAGATGTTAAACATATTTAGTCTGTGGCTCTTTAACTTAAAATAGTTTCCAGCTTAGATTGAGAGGGGAAAGAATAGGAGGAAAGATTTAAGAAGAATTGGGAGGTTAAGAGAGGAAGTTTATCTTGCATTTATGAAACCAGATGACACTCTTCCGTACGCGTCCAGCTAAGATATCATCACACCTCCAGCAAGCAAACAGCTGCTCCTTTACCTTAAGACGTCCGCCTTGGTTCTGGTAAAGAGCTGTGGTCAACTTTAGACTGACGAGTCGTCGGTCCCGCAAGTCCAAGCTGGACTCCACGCGTGTTTACCTTGTCGGTGTCGGTGATACTCGCTTTCGTCGGCAGAAGTCGTGACAGTCGTGGCTTCTTGGCTCAAGATAATTTATTCCAGGAAGGAATAACAAAGTTTTTTGAGCTTACGCTCGTTCGAAGTGGACCCATAACAACATGTTATCAGTCCCAGCTGGATGACGAGTCCTTAGCGCGTGACTGGTGGTCATTCAGCTCTTTGGGAAAAGTTCACATCTCTTTGAAGTTCCCAGCAAACTCTGAGGAACCTACTGGTTCCTTCCAAACTCTTGCAGACTCTGTGTTCCAGCCACAGCTTAGAACTTAAAGCAGGATCAAAGAGAGGAGTGAGCTTGTGTTATCGCGACCCAAGGTTACAGCCAGAGCAGAGGGAGATTTGTTTAGGAAAAGACAGAGAAGCTGGAGCCTTGTTCATGAAAAACAACGGATTAACCTGTCTTCTGACTCTCTAAACAAAACCGTCTGGTCTATGTGACCCGAGATTTCAACTTTAACACAGCAGTGAACACAGTTTAACTCTTACAGAATAACACAGCTTAAAAGCACACATCATGAAAATGACAAAAGTTATTCTTTTGATCACATCAGCCTAAAATCAAAGATAGAAATAGTCTCTTTTGGTGACTATATTTATCAGATTACAGCTAAATGAATGATCTTGTAGTAAATGTCTTGCTTTACTGAGAGGTCAGTAAAGGTCATCTCTGGACAGTTCAAGAACCTTAGTTTGACCCTGGGTAGGTCCACTACACTACTATATCCATAAACCCCAACATCCACTCCACCCTAACCCATTGCTTAACTGACGTCAAAATCTGGATGAAGTACAATTTTCTCAAATTAAATACTGTACTGACAAAACTGACATACTCCTCATTGGTCCAAATAGTGTTACCAAGTCCACTCAAAACTTCTGCCTCAACTTTGACATCACTCTTATTCCCTCCCCACTCGTTCATAACCTTGGTATTCTTCTCAGCTCCACTCTTTCATTTGAATCACACGTCAGACAGGTAACTCAGACTGCATTCATCCATCTCAAAAACATAGCATGACTCCGTCCATCACTCACTTTCTCCACTACTGAAATCCTAATTCATGCCTTTGTCACATCCAGAATCAACTATTCAAAAGCATTTTGTATGGTACACCATCCAAAACTTAACTAATCATCACATCTTTTACTCTTTTAAATAAATTATTTTTCACATATTTCATCATTGCTTCTTTCAAGAGCTCCACACCTGAAAATGCCTCATGAGAAACCATAGGCGTAAATCCCGGGGGGGTCGGGACCCCCCCAATCTTAGGGAAGTGTAGATTTGCTTTTAAAAAATGTCCCTGTTTATGGTCCCCCCCAATAATGAGATGAAATTTACGCCCTTGTGAGAAACATCTGCCTGCTCAAAGCTGCTCTGACATTCTTCTGTCTGTTGTGAGCCACAAGGGGGCTAGTTAGCATTGAAGATAACATGTTAGCTGATGAACTGTTGCTCCTCGTTGTGTTTTGCTGTCACCACCCTCGGGCACCTCATGTGGTCCCTACGGGCAACCAGGTACCCGCGGGCACCACGTTGGTGACCCCTGATTCATTATGTGATGATTTATTATGTGTTGTACAATATTGGCTTATAGTTATGCAAGGTACATCAGCATACATTGTACATAAAAAGAATCCTTAATACATTTGAAGATAATTATATGTTTTGCATTTTTGTATTGGGTAGATCATTTTGACTTAGTTGCTTTATAAGTAGCTCGCATGCTGAAAAAGTGTGAGCACCCCTGGACTAGAATATCCCGGACGAATACCTACTTCCGCTCTCGGCAAAGCAAGTCGCATATCTTTTTGCTCCTACCCTCCTTAAGTTTTCCTCCTCCCTGCTTGCTTTTTGTCTCGTCTGTGACTCTTTAGCGCTCACTCAAACCAATTTGCAATGGATTTAATAAATTGGGCTGTTTGAATGAGTTCTTTGCTCGGTTCGAGGCAAGTAACAGCACACCAGCACATAAACTCCCCCCCTCTCCTGATGGCCAGGTGCTGACGCTGTCCTCAGACAGCGTAAGGCGATCATTCATCAAGATTAACGCCCGGAAGGCCTCTGGTCCTGACAACATACCTGGTCGTGTGCTGAAGGACTGTGCAGGGGAACTCGCAGCGGTCTTCACGGACATCTTTAACATCTCACTGAGCCAGGCCATCGTCCCCACCTGTTTCAAAGCCACCACCATCATCCCTGTCCCAAAGAAGGCAACGCCCGCATGCCTCAATGACTATCGCCCAGTAGCACTCACCCCCATCCTGATGAAGTGCTTTGAACGGCTAGTCATGAAAAGCATCACATCTGTCCTCCCTGCCTCCCTGGATCCCTTCCAATTTGCATACCGACCTAATCGCTCAACCGACGATGCCATCTCCTCTGCCCTTCACACAGCTCTCACACATCTGGACACGAAGGACTCCTATGTTAGAATGTTGTTCATCGACTTCAGCTCGGCATTCAACACCATCATCCCCCAACAGCTCATCCTTAAACTGGACAGTCTGGGGCTGAATACCTCAATGTGTAACTGGCTGCTAGACTTCCTGACTGGGAGACCACAGACAGTACGAGTCGGGAGTAACACATCTAGCACCATCACATTGAACACAGGGGCCCCACAAGGATGTGTACTGAGCCCCCTTCTATTCACCCTGCTAACACATGACTGCACACCATCGTACAGCTCCAACCACTTCATCAAGTTTGCGGATGACACAACAGTGGTGGGTCTCATCAGCAACAACGATGAGACGGACTACAGGAACGAGGTGAGCCGCCTGGCCTTGTGGTGCGGACACAACAATCTCACTCTCAACGTGGAGAAGACAAAGGAGATTGTTGTGGACTTCAGGAAGAGGGATGCCCAACATGCTCCTCTGACCATCAACAGCACCGCAGTGGAGAGAGTGGACAGCACCAAGTTCCTGGGAGTGCACGTCTCAAAGGACCTGTCCTGGAGCAGGAACACTGCAGCACTGGCAAAGAAGGCTCACCAGCGTCTCTACTTTCTCCGCAAGCTGAAAAGGGCTGGAGCTTCAACCCCCATCATGTGCACCTTCTACAGAGGTGCCATAGAAAGTGTCCTGACCAGCTGCATCACTGTGTGGTTTGGTGCATGTACTGCATCCTGCCGCAAGAGCCTCCAGCGCATTGTGAGAGCAGCTGAGAAGATTGTGGGCACCTCCTTGCCCTCACTGCAGGACTTACACAGCAAACGCCTCACTCGGAAAGCCCACCGCATGGCAGGTGATCCCACACACCCACTACACAGCTGCTTTAGACTGCTGCCATCAGGGAGGAGACTGAGGAGTCTC
The DNA here is from genome assembly GCA_038048925.1 of Garcialebias charrua. Classification (NCBI taxonomy): domain Eukaryota; kingdom Metazoa; phylum Chordata; class Actinopteri; order Cyprinodontiformes; family Rivulidae; genus Garcialebias; species Garcialebias charrua. Next base: position 1,456 of record JBBPBX010061440.1, on the reverse strand, counting down.
CAGGCTCGAACCAGCAGACTGAGAGACAGCTCTGTTCATCAGGCAGTCAGGATGCTAAACACTCTGCCTGCTCTGCCTCCCCTCCCATTTGAACTGCCTTAACACTAAAACTTTCTCACATATTATCACTCAACACAAAGTTTTTAACACTGGACTCTGTGTCATCAAACGGGTTTTCACTAAACTCTCGGTCATGTGCTCATACAGTTTGCACTACTTCTCATACTTGCACTAATGTTTGTATTACATCACTGCCTATAATCATAATACTGTTTACATTCTCTGTTTACATTTATTAATACTGTTACTTTTATTACTACTGCTTACATGTAATTACTACTGTTTACATTTACACTACTCTAATATCTACACCACTGCTGGTACATATACAGTGTGCTCTGAACGGTCTTATTTAGGATGCCCAATGTGCCTTACTGCATATGCCACTTTTTGCCTCTATAACAACATCAACTACTACTCATCACATGTACCACATGCGGTGCAAATGGCAATAAAGACTCTCTGACTCTGACTCTGACTCTGATAAGTAATGTTCCCAGGTGTCAGAATGAATGACTGCAGAGCACGGCTGAAACAGAGTTAGAAATGAACGTTGTTTAGACTGAGTGTGTTTCAAACAACCCGGAAGTAGACATGAAACTACCAGACCACAAAGCATTCCAAAATACAGTCGTCCCTTGTTATATCGCAGTTCACTTCTTGTGGCTTCATTGTATTGTGGCTTTTCTAAACTTGTTAATTTGTGTACTGTACATGCTGTGCAGTACTTTGCAGTCATCTCATCATCTTCATCGCTATCACCAAAGTGTTTAAGAACATATGAAATGTTTATAAGATAGTGGAAAGGTTAATAATAGTGTGGGACAGTTTTATAAAGCCTTATAAATAATAAAATAACTGTAACGCCTCAACTTCACAGATTTTAACCTACTGTGGGGGTCTCTGGAACGTAACCCCCACGATAGGTGAGGAATCACTGTACTGACTTTTAGCATTCAGGTCTCTCTTGTAAATGAGGCTCAGAGACTCAATGGGATTAACCTGTATAAATAAAGGTTTAATGAATGCACATTAGTAACTGTAAAAGTTAAGTCAAATTAATTTATAAAGCCCATATAAAACAGCAACTGTTACCAAAGTGATTAAAACGGTCATAATACCACAAATATGCAGCTCTAACAAAACAAATAATAAAGGCAAGCAACACTTACTATGCATAAAAGAAGAACACACTCATCACATGACAGTGCAGACAGTGCATTAACATGGTCTAGCACAAGTTAATGTTGGGTCACAGCTGGAGATCATGTTATATACAAAAGATTATCAGATCTTATACTCACAACCCCTCCCTGGGCTGCCACCTTACCGTGGTGGAGGGGTTTGAGTGTCCCAATGATCCTAGGAGCTATGCTGTCAGGGGCTTTATGCCCCT
>JBBPBX010061438.1:0-21124 GCA_038048925.1 Garcialebias charrua | reverse complement strand
TTATCTGCAGCACTGTTCATTAAACTGGAACAACACTTTTAACGTATTACAGATAATATACATACAGTACAGTATACTGTACACACTTAATGATACTGTAGACCATTGTGTTAGGTAATACATTCAGCAAGTACTTTTACTTTAATATTTAGTATTTTTTTAAAGTAATTGTACTTATTTACTTTTACTTAAGTAAAAACAATGTGGTACTTCTACTTTTACTAGAGTACATTTTTGTCTGTTTATTTGTACTTTTAAGTACAGTGTTTTTGTGTACTTTCTCCACCACTGACAGTATGTATGTGGGCGGCACGGTGGCTCAGTTGTTCGAGCTGTTGTCTCTCAGCGAGAAGGTTCCCGGCCCAGGGCCTTTCTGGGTGGAGGTTGCATGTTCTCACCGTGCATGCGTGGGTTTTCTCCAGATACTCCAGTTTCCTCCCACAGACCAAAAACCTGCATGCTAGGCTGATTGGTAACTCTGAACTGTCCCTAGGTGTGAGTGAGAGCGTGAATGGTTGTTTGTCTCGTTTGTCTCTGTGATGGACTGGAGACATGTCCAGGGTGTCCCCTGCCTCTCGCAAAGTGACTGCTGTGATATTTTAAATTATGGGTACCAGCGACCCCCACAACCCAAAAAGATAGAAGCAGGTAAAAGATAATAATAATAATGAATTTAATTTATAACGCACTTTTCATTAACAAAAATCTCAAAGATGTACGCATGTATATACATATATACAGGTTTGTATATATGTTTATGTATGTAAACTAACCACCCCTATCATTTGAGGAAACTATGCTTTCTAAATTTTAAATCGCTTCAAAGTTTATTTTCCTGAAATGACTGGGGTGTCTCTTGGGGTGGCCAAAAATTAAGTAGTGACTAATGTGACCACTGGCCACCCCCCGTCACCCCATTGCACCTGGACGTGGATAAAATTGCTCCCCAGGATCAGTCACCATGTGCTGCTGCCTGGGACAAGCAAAAATATTTAAAACGCTACCTTTATTCTTATACACAGTTTAACTCTTACTCATTTGTATATCTTGCACCAAAAACATTAAGGTTTACTTGCATTCCCTGTTCAATTCCTGTCCAGAAAAACACTGATCTCAAAAACTACTGTACTGACATTCACTATTCACATCCCTCAGTGGGACATCAGCATACCGTTTGTTTTGACTGTAATTTTTCAGTGGAAACAGCAACCGTTGAGATTTGGGAACAAGTCCAGCAGGGGCGAAATAAACAAATGGCTGGAACGACTGAATCACTTTATTTTGAGGAAAAAGTAGAAGTGGACACACCCAGAATGTCAGTAATGATCTCTGGTTGGGGTCAAAGCTGGACCAGGAGGAAGGACTTTCAGCTCTCTGACAAATACTTCTTTGAGTTTTGTGTTTGTTGTCCCATCAACGTATTTTGTGTTTCGCCACTTTCAGTTCTTTTTATTATAAGGTCATCTGTGCATTTCAGGCTAAAAATACCTCAAAACTGTGTTTGGTTCTTCATCCAGTTGCCTTTCTTATAAAAAGGAATTCATGCATTGAGGATACCAAGTAATGAAGCATTTCATTTGTTATTACCCACCGCTGAAAGATGGTGGAGCAATATTGTTGGTGCCTTGTCCATGTGCCTGTTACCAAAATATCTCACAAAACATCTCAAAACGTACTGAAAGTAATCATTGGCTGCACGTCTGTAATAGATTACTTTGTGGCAACTGATTCAAGACTCAGTGTCACTTTTACAGACACTGACCTAAACTTACTTATTTTAGTACTACTTTACTACTACTGTACTTTACTACTTACTTTATTTAGACCTGTCTAAAGCGAGACCATGACATCTTATGCCATAAGCTCTCAGACCATGTTTTTTCAGACCACACTATCGGTTGTTTTTCTAATTACCTCTCAGTTCGTAGGCAATGTGTTCAACATAACGGTACTTCTATTTAACTGTCAACAATGGTGTACCACAAGACTCAGTCTTAGGACCCACCTACTTCCTAATTTATATACTTCCTAATTTATATAAGTAACGTAGGTCAGATCCTTCCTGATGCATCCTTACATTTCTATGCCGACGACACAGTTGTTTGTTGTCAAGCCAAAACAGTCGCTAAGGTTTTCCGGCTTTTGCAGTCTGTATTTGATGTCTCCAATGAGATTTATTCTGTCTCAGGCTGGTACTAAATGCTGATAAAACCAAAGGGATGTTGTTTTCAAACAGGAAGTCAGTGCCAGCAGTCCGTCTTTCTATCTTATCTACGAACTGTGTTCCTATTGAGTTTGTTGACTCTTACAAATACTTGGGAATCTTGGTCGATGCACATCTCTCTTTTAAGCCTCTTGTTGAAAACTTGGTGAAGAAATTGAAAGCAAAATTGAGTTTCCGTTTCAGAAATAGATCTTGTTCCACTCTGAATGCTAGGAGACTCCTTGTAGCTGCTACTTTGCTACCGGTTATTGACTATGGTGATATTATTTACATGAACGCTCTTGCAAGCACCTTGCAGATGTTGGATGCTGTCTATCACGGTGCACGAAGACTCATAACTGGCTGTAACTACCACTGCACCCTGTATTCACTATTCAGTTCAATTCAGCCTTTATTTATACAGGTTAGTCTCATTGAGCCTCGACTCATTTACAAGATTGGTCATCATTAACTTCATGCAGACTCTCATACTGGTACATTTTCAACTTTAAATCATTCCTTGGTCAGCTCTCTTCATGTAGCTCCTCCTACATGTCACGCCGTCAGTGCAGCTACAGCGTGTGCTCTCAAGTCACCATTACCTGCATTTCAGTGTGGACCAAACTTGGCAAAAGGGCCTTCTCCTACTCCGTTCCTGTAACCTGGTACATCTTGCAAAAAGATCTAAAGATCTCAACCTTGACAGCTCTAAGGGATTTTAAACACCTGTTAAGTTCAAGGCAAAAATCATTGCAGACATGTTACTGTTTTTAGTATTTTACACTGTTTTATAATGTAGCATGTTTTTTTATTTCGTTTTATATCACGTCTTTTATTTACTTTTCATTTTATATGTTTATTTATTGTTGTGTACCTCACTGTGGGTTTTGTTTAAAACGGATCTCTCTTGTAAATGAGTCAGTGTGACTCGTTGAGACTAATCTGTATAAATAAATGTTGAATGAATAAAGTTTGGTGTGGTAGTACCTGAGCATCAGTTTCAACGCATACTCCAAGTATTACTCTGCACGATACACTACGCAGTATTTTTGCTTAAAACTTTGCCAATGATGTTTGATGACATAGTCCTGTTTGTTGCAAAATGCCTCAAGAACCACAGAACAGATTTTATGAAACTCACTTGGAATCAACCCGATTAAAGATGGCCACCACTGCTTTAGCCAGCAAGAATGGATGTTAATATGTTTTGATAATACAACTCAGAGAATTCCATATATATGTAGTCACAACTTGGTGTGGTAGTAGTTGAGAGTCATCCAAGGTAGCAGTACACAATGATCTTAGTCCTAGTCTAGAGCTATACTGGAGCCAAAAACTCTGCTGTGAAAGGGATGCTAGGCTTTTATTTTAGAGGTCATCTCCGTGTCTCAGGCTAAAAATAGCTTACGTCTTAAAAATGTTTGCTTTTCCCCTCAACAATCAGGCATTGAGGAAGTAAAAAAAGCATTTGAGTTATTTCTTGTTTTGCTTTTGTCCCATTCTGTCTGCAAACATGTCTGAAAACGCAACAATACGGCTTTGTTCTCTCATTTTCTATTTCAGATTTGTCTCCAGGACAAGTCGGGCCAGTCTACTATGAACCCTCAACGGTTCCTCTGTAATTACCACAGAATGTAGCTTTCTGTTGAAAACAAAAATTTACCTTCTTGGAAAGATGGCATCATGAAAGCAATTTAGATCGCTCTGAAATGTTTTCTGCATTAATCATTGAAGAGGAAATGAGCTACAACCCTGCACCATCACAGCACTTTTTATTTTATTTTTTATTTTGGTGGGGTGAATATTTCCACTGGGTGATTGCCTAAAACCTTTTATTTTTGCACAGGGGGAGTTCATAAATGTAACTTCATCATCTGGTCCAACTAAAGTAAAATGTTTGAAGAAATACATCTCATATCACTATAGATGCCAACGTTTTAAACAAAGACGATACATCATCCATTATGGTACATTCAGACCGAACAGCGTTTCAACTTCCAAAAAGCTCATCACGCACGCAAGTGGACGCACTTGGTGTCCAGACTACTTGGACCAGAACGCCAGAACGCGAAACTGCTGCTGGGTGTGTGGGAGGAGCTTACCGGTATACCGAGTCCACTGCACTCCGCCAGGCGAGGAGCTTTTTATTTCTGTCTCTGTGGAGCAGACTTGACTGGTCGTCCTTGTCGCGAACACACAGCTACAATGAGTTTCTCTTCCATAGTCCATGACTCCGCGGGTTTTTTCTGTGTCCCACAAACAATACGTCACATGCGCAATCGTTTCCGCGTCACTGGTTTCCGCGTCACATAGGGACTCTCCCCCTGACCCCCTCTCTTCTCCCCCGACTCTCCCTGATTGGTTGACACACCAACCAATCAGGTAGAGTTGAGCGGCGTTTGAAAGTTTGAACCGCGAAATCTTCAGCATGGTGAATGCGCGGTTTGGAGGCTGATGCCTGGTACCCACTGCCCCCGGTTTCGGGCGGCTGAAGCGGCCGGTTTACATTCAAAGTCTATTGAGGAGACGCGTCGAGTCACGGCGAACCAGGAAGCGGCGCAATTCGAGTGATCGAAGCAGCGCGGCGGCAGCCTGCACACGCACGCGCGCGTCGGCGTCCAACTGCCAACGCCATAAAATTCCATCTCTGGAGGCTCGACGCGTCCAGCAAACAGTGGGGAGAGCCTCTGCTATCTGATTACACAACCACAACGGGACTTTTTTTTTACTTTTTAAACTTACCGGATCCAGCCTCCATGAATTGGACCCAAACTCCGGTAAGAAACGTGGCATTTTTACAGTTGCTGCTGACAGGCTGCTGTCCTCTCCAGTGTAGATCACCCCAAACATAAAAAAAAAGTTTTAATCTCATCGAAGACCGTCGGAGGTGCAGTTAACACAACAACTGAACCCGGAAAACAAGCTAGAGACCCCTCCCTCTGCTACCCCCTAGTGTACGTCATCAGACGGTCTTCAGTGGCCAGTGGGACCGTGACCAGCGGCCAAAAGGGGGCGGCAGGCGCGTTTCGAGTTGTGCAGTGGGGACCAGGCATGAAGCCGGTTCACGTGCACGGAAAACGCTTTCCAGCACGCTCAACACGCACGCGACGTGACGCCCGACGCCAAGACGCGGCTGGAAGCGCGTCCCCCATTGACTTTACATGTAAACTGGACGCTCCTGCTGCTGAAAAGCTTTTCGGTGTAACCACACCATAATGCCTGGTACCCACTGCACAACTCGAAACGCGCCTGCCGCCCCCTTTTGGCCGTTTGACAGGGTCCCACTGCCACTGAAGACCGTCTGATGACGTACACTAGGGGGTGGCAGAGGGAGGGGGAGTAGCTCGTTTTCCGGGTTCATTTGTTGTGTTAACTGCACCTCCGACGGTCTTCGATGAGATTAAAACTTTTTTTTTATGTTTGGGGTGATCTACACTGGAGAGGACAGCAGCCTGTCAGCAGCAACTGTAAAAATGCCACGTTTCTTACCGGAGTTTGGGTCCAATTCATGGAGGCTGGATCCGGTAAGTTTAAAAAGTAAAAAAAAAGTCCCGTTGTGGTTGTGTAATCAGATAGCAGAGGCTCTCCCCACTGTTTGCTGGACGCGTCGAGCCTCCAGAGATGGAATTTTATGGCGTTGGCAGTTCGACGCCGACGCGCGCGTGCGTGTGCAGGCTGCCGCCGCGCCGCTTCGATCACTCGAATCGCGCCGCTTCCTGGTTCGCCGTGACTCGACGCGTCTCCTCAATAGACTTTGAATGTAAACCGGCCGCTTCAGCCGCCCGAAACCGGGGGCAGTGGGTACCAGGCATTAGAGGTTAAAGTCTGTGGTGAGGGTGAGGCTCAGCTACTATCATGCCAAGTTTTAGCTCAATATCTATAAAACCGACTGAGTTTTAGCCATTTTTGTGTTGGTTAATTTCGGTTACCATGGTAGCCATCTTGAATTGTTTTGACTTCAAAAGTTACAGTTGTAAACGTCTAAATCTACATCCATTTATGTAAAATAAAATTAAAATAAAATCCATTAATAGTCCATGAAATATTTTGCCAACAACCTAACCTGGCTTATTTTGCTCTAAATACTGTATAATTTTTCTTGTGATTAAATGCACTGTAACTGGTTTTGAATCTGGACTGATTTAAGCTTTTTTTGTTGTTGTAATTTGTGAGATGACTTGTGGTTTAAATCAGCTCTTTATAAATAAACTGAATCGATGCAGCGAGCAGAAGGACCTGAAGTCACCAGCCTGTTCCTCTTTTTGTTCCGCACCAGAATCATTTCTTATTTTGAAGTGTTAAAGCAATTGTCTGCACTTTAGATTAAAAAAAACAGTGTTTCTTTGAGAAACGTTTTGTTTTGAAAAACAGAATATAATATAAAACCTATCTTACAGAGCTTTAAACAACCAAACTCCATCTTTCGTTAAATATCTTAATGTTGCATATTTTACAAACCCGAGCTTTTCACTCTCAAACTACAGGTTTACTTGTGGTTCCTAGAGTTTCCAAAAGTAGAATGGAAGGCAGAGCTTCCAGTTATCAGGCTCCTCTCTTGAGGAATCAACTTCCAGTTTATGTCTGTGAGGCTCAATGTCTACTTACCATACTTTCCTTTCTGATAAATCCTATAGCAGGGCTATTCAACCAAACTGTTCAGGGGGCCACCGTTTCTCAAAACCAACAGGTCACGGGCCAGACATCCAGCGATTAAAATCATTATGTGCATATACCAAAGTTTACAATGATCTGTTACCTTTAAAATTTGTTTATTTTATTGTATTCAATCATAAAAGCAATAAAAATAACCCAATCTCAGAAACCCCCACCCCCAACCCTCAAAACAAATTATGAAATGGGCCCAATTGAGTTAACCATGGGACGGAAATGGCCCATGGGCCACCAGTTGAATAGCCCTGTCCTATAGTTAGGACTTAGGGTTGGCTTGGGTTTCTTGAGATATCCCTTAGTTCTGCTGCTACAGGCTTAGACTGCTGAAGGACAAACTGACTACAATTTCTTCACTCTGCTGCTGTCGTTACTCGCTTCTAGTCTCCATGTTTGTATTCGTAGTTATTTCTATCATGAACACGTGTTTTTCTTTGCTTTGTTTCCATAGAAACTACACCTGGACTATAGAAACTACATCTGGACTATTAGCCTGGTTAAAACCAGACCCTTGTCCTTCACTTCGCTGAAGGGAAATGAGAATTGAGCGGAGCTGTGCAGGAAGGCGAGGGCCAGGCTACTGGACTATAGAAACTACACCTGGACTATAGAAACTACTCTTGGACTATAGAAACAACACCTGGACTATAGAAGCTACTCTTGGACTATATAAACTACTCTTGGACTATAGAAACTACACCTGGACTAAACTACTCTTTGACTATATAAACTACACCTGATCTATACAGTAGATACTACACCTGGACTATAGAAGCTACTCTTGGACTATAAAAACTACACCTGGACTATAGAAACTACACCTGGACTAAACTACTCTTGGACTATATAAATTACACCTGATCTATACAGTAGATACTACTCTTGGACTATAGAAACAACACCTGGACTATAGAAGCTACTCTTGGACTATATAAACTACTCTTGGACTATAGAAACTACACCTGGACTAAACTACTCTTGGACTATATAAATTACACCTGATCTATACAGTAGATACTACTCTTGGACTATAGAAACAACACCTGGACTATAGAAGCTACTCTTGGACTATATAAACTACTCTTGGACTATAGAAACTACACCTGGACTAAACTACTCTTGGACTATATAAACTACACCTGATCTATACAGTAGATACTACACCTGGACTATAGAAGCTACTCTTGGACTATAGAAACTACACCTGGTCTATAGAAACTACACCTGGACTATAGAAACTACTCTTGGACTATAGAAACTACACCTGGTCTATAGAAACTACACCTGGACTATAGAAACTACTCTTGGACTATAGAAACTACACCTGATCTATACTGTAGATACTACACCTGGACTATAGAAAATACTCTTGGACTATAGAAACTACACCTGGTCTATAGAAACTACACCTGGTCTATACAGTAGATACACCTGGACTATAGAAAATACTCTTGGACTATAGAAACTACACCTGGACTATATAAACTACACCTGGTCTATACAGTAGATACTACACCTGGACTATAGAAAATACTCTTGGACTATAGAAACAACACCTGGTCTATATAAACTACACTTGGACTATAGAAACTACTCTTGGACTGTAGAAAATACACCTATACTATAGAAACTATACCTGGACTATAGAAACTATACCTGGACTATAGAAGCTACACCTGGACTACATAAACTACACATGGACTATAGAAACTACACCCGGACTATAGAAACTATACCTGGACTATAGAAGCTACACCTGGACTACATAAACTACACATGGACTATAGAAACTACACCCGGACTATAGAAACTACACCTGGACTACATAAACAACACCTGGACTATAGAAACTACACCTGGACTATAGAAACTACACCTGGACTATAGAAACTACACCTGGACTATAGAAACTACACCTGGTCTATAGAAACTACTCTTGGACTGTAGAAACTACACCTGGACTATATAAACTACTCTTGGACTACATAAACTACACCTGGACTATAGAAACTACACCTGGGCTATATAAACTATACCTGGACTGTAGAAACTACACCTGGACTATAGAAACTACACCCGGACTACATAAACTACACCTGGACTATAGAAACTACACCTGGACTATATAAATTATACCTGGACTATAGAAACTACACCTGGACTATAGAAACTACACCTGGACTATAGAAGCTACACCTGGACTACATAAACTACACCTGGACTATAGAAACTACACCTGGACTATAGAAGCTACACCTGGACTATAGAAGCTACACCTGGACTACATAAACTACACCTGGAATATAGAAACTACACCTGGACTATAGAGACTACACCTGGACTATAGAGACTACACCTGGACTATAGAAACTACACCTGGACTATAGAAGCTACACCTGGACTACATAAACTACACCTGGACTATAGAAACTACACCTGGACTATAGAAGCTACACCTGGACTACATAAACTACACCTGGACTGTAGAAACTACACCTTGACTATAGAAACTACACCTGGACTATAGAAACTACACCTGGACTATAGAAACTACACCTTGACTATAGAAACTACTCTTGGACTATAGAAACTACACCTGGACTATAGAAACTACACTTGGACTATTGAAACTACTCTTGGACTATAGAAACTACACCTTGACTATAGAAACTATACTCTTGGACTATAGAAACTACACCTGGACTACATAAACTACACCTGGACTATAGAAACTACTCCTGGACTATAGAAGCTACACCTGGACTACATAAACTACACCTGGACTGTAGAAACTACACCTTGACTATATAAACTACTCTTGGACTATAGAAACTATACCTGGACTATAGAAACTACTCTTGGACTATAGAAACTACACCTGGACTATAGAAACTACACCTGGTCTATAGAAACTACACCTGGACTATAGAAACTACTCTTGGACTGTAGAAACTACACCTATACTATAGAAACTACACCTGGGCTATAGAAACTACTCTTGGACTGTAGAAACTACACCTGGACTATATAAACTACTCTTGGACTATAGAAACTATACCTGGACTATAGAAGCTACACCTGGACTACATAAACTACACCTGCACTATAAAACTAAACCTGGACTATAGAAACTACACCTGGACTATAGAAACTACACCTGGACTATAGAAACTACACCTGGACTATAGAAACTATACCTGGACTATAGAAGCTACACCTGGACTATATAAACTACACCTGGACTATATAAACTACACCTGGACTATAGAAACTACACCTGGACTATAGAAACTACACCTGGACTATAGAAACTACACCTGGACTATAGAAACTACACCTGGACTATAGAAACTACACCTGGACTATAGAAACTACACCTGGACTATAGAAACTACACCTGGACTATAGAAACTACACCTGGACTATAGAAACTACACATGGACTATAGAAACTACACCTGGACTATAGAAACTACACCTGGACTATAGAAACTACACCTGGACTATAGAAACTACACCTGGACTATAGAAACTACACCTGGACTATAGAAACTACACCTGGACTATAGAAACTACACCTGGACTATAGAAACTACACCTGGACTATAGAAACTACACCTGGACTATAGAAACTACACCTGGACTATAGAAACTACACCTGGACTATAGAAACTACACCTGGACTATAGAAACTACACCTGGACTATAGAAACTACACATGGACTATAGAAACTACACCTGGACTATAGAAACTACACCTGGACTATAGAAACTACACCTGGACTATAGAAACTACACCTGGACTATAGAAACTACACCTGGACTATAGAAACTACACCTGGACTATAGAAACTACACCTGGACTATAGAAACTACACATGGACTATAGAAACTACACCTGGACTATAGAAACTACACCTGGACTATAGAAACTACACCTGGACTATAGAAACTACACATGGACTATAGAAACTACACCTGGACTATAGAAACTACACCTGGACTATAGAAACTACACCTGGACTATAGAAACTACACCTGGACTATAGAAACTACACCTGGACTATAGAAACCACACCTGGACTATAGAAACTACACCTGGACTATAGAAACTATACATGGACTATAGAAGCTACACCTGGACTACATAAACTACACCTGGACTGTAGAAACTACACCTGGACTATATAAACTACTCTTGGACTAAACTACTCTTGGACTATAGAAACTACACCTGGTCTATAGAAACTACACCTGGACTATAGAAACTACACCTGGTCTATAGAAACTACACCTGGACTATAGAAGCTACACCTGGACTACATAAACTACACCTGGACATGTAGAAACTACACCTGGACTATATAAACTACTCTTGGACTATATAAACTACTCTTGGACAATAGAAACTACACCTGGACTATAGAAACTATACCTGGACTATATAAACTACTCTTGGACTATATAGAAACTACTCTTGGACTATAGAAACTACACCTGGTCTATAGAAACTACACCTGGACTATAGAAACTACACCTGGTCTATAGAAACTACACCAGGACCAGCCAATCTGTGTCTTGTCCTTTCATACCGTAGCTGGTGGAGGCAGGAAGCCGCCCATCCTGTGCTGGTTCTTGTTCCGTTTGAAGTTTCTTCCTGTTAAAACTGAGTCATTCATTTCCACTGTCGCCTTGATGCTGCTCAGGATGGGAGACTGCAACGAAGTGCATATTTGGCACAATCTGCTGGATTCCTTAGATACATAACTTTTATTAACTGTCATTTTATGATGTACCGTATGTGAATGTATTTGTGGTGCCCTGAGATAATTTTCATAGTGATTTTTAATTTTATTTTTTACATTTTTAATTTTTTTTACATCCAGTTTGTCCACGTCTTCTTTATTTGCTCTTTGTGGACGCTGCTTTTGCATCAAGTTACAATTTTGTTCAGCACAATTTTTGGCCTATTGTTTATAAATAGGCTCTATAAATGTTTTATTTCGTTAATTCTTATGATGTGATCACACCATTATAACCTAAAATGTTCTTTTACCAACTTTTTTTTAAAAATTGTGATGGAGGAACAAATGAAAACAAGGCTGATGAGTCAAATTATGACATTTTGGTTACGTAATATCTGCAATGAAGCAACAAACAAAAACAGAAGTTATCTCCTGATCATTTGTGTTTCACAAAGGTGGAAAAACAAAAAAACAGAGTCATGACATTTCAACGCAGTCTTCAAAAACACGACTGAAGAAGAAGACGACACCGAAGAATTCAGCAAAACTAACTGATCTGTGGTGCGCTCGGTGACAAGGAGGTGATGGAGATGGCTCTGGAGACAAATTATAGAGAGAGACAAAACATGAAAACAAACACGTGCGTTCATTTCAAATAAACACAACCAAGCACAGTTTTATTAAATACAGTAAAGTTATTAACGTGATGGAATTGTGGATGAAAAAAACAATCTCAGTTTACAAACAAACACAGTTTGTTGTCTTTCTGCACATTATGTCACAAGATTTAATGTCCGCTTTCTAAATGAACAGACATGTGACGCCCGTCAGTGTCTGTTCTATTTCCAACCCTGTACTTTTACACTTGTTTTGGTCAGGTGTGTGTGTGTGTGTGTGTGTGTGTGTGTGTGTGTGTGTGTGTGTGTGTGTGTGTGTGTTGTGTGTGTGTGTGTGTGTGTGTGTGTGTGTGTGTGTGTGTGTGTGTGTGTGTGTGTGTGTGTCCTGCTTCATGAAAAAGTGCTTGATGTGTGTGACGACTTTTCTGTCTTGTTCTGTGTGTGGCTGATATGGCAAAGCAATGTATTTGTGTTTTTTTCCCCCACTTTATTAGACATACAGGTAGTCCCCGACTTACGAACGAGTTCCGGACCTACAGGCCATTCGTAACACGAAATCGCCATAAGTCTGATCGCATACAAATTTTTATTTTTTTAAATAAATTAATAAATGTACAGTACTGTACAGTCACCAAGCACTTAGCCTATCCTAACAGTTTTTAAAGATGAGGGAGTGAGTTTAATTGTCTCCCTTTCACATAAAGTGAGCTAGCTCCCTTTATGGGAATGGAGCCTGCTAGGGAGGATGGAAACAATTCAACTCCTTCATCTTTAAAAACTGTGTTGGGATAGGCTAAGTGCTTGGTGACTGTACAGTACTGTACATTTATTTATTTATTTAAAAATATATATACTGTATTTATATTTTTTAAAGAGATGTGTGACGTGACGTAAGTCCGAAATGTCGTAAGTCGAGGGCGTCGTAAGTCGAGGACTACCTGTATTTGGACTGATCCAACTTATACGGCGGTGTGACGTGTACGGCAGCAAGTACGGTAACTTTAAGACAGCATTATCTGTAGCCACAACAAAACAACATGACACATTGAAATACAACAAAGCCAACGTTTAACTTAGAAGCTTAAAAAGTACAGTACTTTGTAAAAAAAAAAATTAACAAAGTAACCAATTAGGTAACAGTTTGTTTTAGAGAATAAGAGCATTTCAATTTAAAAAGACCACTGAATAAGTGAAAATACAGTTGATTATTAATTATTATTTGAAGCTGTTTCGTGTAAAGATAACGTGATAAACTAATGCACAAAGCAAACACTCTTAACTGAGTATCATAATTATAATGAGTGAGGTCAAGTTCTTGGGTGTTGTCATTGATGACAAAATAACTTGGAAAAAACATATGGATTCTTTAAAAATGAAAATATCTAAATCCATTGCTGTACTATATAAGGTCAAGGACCTATTGAATGACAAAGCATTATATTTGTTTTATAACACAATCATTGTTCCACATTTAATTTATTGTATTGATGTTTGGGGAAAAGCATGTAAAACTATTACAAAACCTATTTTTATTTTACAGAAAAGAGCCATAAGGATCATTGCAAGAAAACGTTACTGTCATCCATCTAGTGTATTGTTTTTTTCAGTTGAAATTACAGTACTGAAGTTCCATGATTTGGTAGATTACCATATTTTAATGGTGATGTATATAGCTCAGAACAACGCACTACCTTTAAGTATTCTGATGCATTTTGTTAAAAGATCAAGCTGTTACAATCTAAAGGGAACTATACAGTATTTGTAAAGACACAATACAGAACTAGTTTGAAGGGACGGTCTACCTCAGTCCAGGGAGTTGGATTGTGGAATGACTTGGAGTGTGATGTGGAAAAAGCAATGTCAATGTTTGTGTTTAAGAAAATGATCAAAAATGAATTGTTGAAGAAATATATATGAAGTAGTTTAATGTGTAATATGTTGAAATTTGAAAATTGAGATGAGTTATTCATTTTTTATTACTTATAAATAATTATTGTTTGAATTGATTGTTTTGAAAAGGGGCAGATATAATAAGATATTTTCTTCTTTCTGCTGCCTTTCATTTTATATTTTTTTTTTTTATATGATACACGTGTTTGTTATGTATTTATTTTTATAAAATGAATAAATAAAATAAATAAAAAATAAAATCGCAGCTGCATGAACTGCTTGTTCATTTAAACTGACTATATTAAAGTTCAGAAGTCTCGCGGGCGGCAGATTAAATCTATTTATGATTTATTGCCCCAACTTGAGCGCGGTATGAGGACTAAGCTGCTCTTCTTCCTGCTGGCATCAAATGAAAGTTATATAATCCTGCACCGAGTTATATTTAACAACAATAATCGTCTCAGATGTGCTTCCAAGGAATCATCTTTAAAAAATCTAATTAAACAGGGTCCGTGCACGGTTTAATGCAAATCACTTTTGCTGGCAGTGTGGGTGAGTGGTGGGTGGAGGTGAAGAGTCTGATACAAAAGGCTTTAAACCGGCACCGTTACAGAGCGTGCTGCAGATTCACCCCTTCAGTTCTGCTGTGTGGAATGATCCTCTGTGTTTTTTTTTTCCGTCTGTTTGAGTCGGTCAGTTCTGCAGACACAGCATCACCATCCCTGTCTGACCAGCAGCCTCCACCAGCTGCAGCTTCCTCTGCCGGGCCACACCACTGTTTATGTCTGGGCTGCAGGCCTTCAGCTCAGGCTGTGCTGCAAAACTTGTTTTTCTCTCCGGGATCCCAAAAGCAGACGGCATCTCCACCGTCTGACTACAGGCTGTCATCAGAGCCGGCCTCAGGAGGTTATTAGTGAGCGAGGAGCAGACGTTTTGACACTTAACACGAGAGCAGCCAGTTTTCTCACTCCCGTTAGAGATCAACTACGAACGTCACGTGGAAATTACATTTTACATGGAAAATGTCACATTAACATGTGAAATGTGTGTTTTTGAGGATTAACTTGTTCATGGATGATTTTTCTGTCCATCCATCCATTATCTTTTTATTAGGGATGCACCGATCCACATTTTTCACTTCCGATCCGATCCAATACTTAAAAACTGGGTATCGACCGTTACTTTTCCGATCCGATACTGTTCAGGTATGCCAATCTGTATAACTCAATTTTTGTACTGTGACTATTCATTTTAACATTGTGTGAGATACACCCAATGAAGACACTCTTGAACCTTACAACAGGAAACTCACAAACTTTAACAGCACACAAGAGGCAGGTCTATACCACACACATGTCCTTCTCACTGATGGTGCAGCTGGAAAAACTAAAAAACGCTAAGCATGATGGGAAAGACAACAAAATCCACTCCCCTTAACCACTAAGGGAGTGGATTTTGTTGTCTTTCCCATAATGCTTAGCGTTTTTTTTAGTTTTCCAGCTGCACCTAAAGCTGGAAAACTAAAAAACCGCTAAGCATTATGGGAAAGACAACAAAATCCACTCCCCTTAACCACTAAGGGAGTGGATTTTGTTGTCTTTCCCATAATGCTTAGCGTTTTTTTAGTTTTCCAGCTGCACCTAAAGCTGGAAAACTAAAAAAATGCTAAGCATTATGGGAAAGACAACAAAATCCACTCTTTTAGTGGTTAAAGGGAGTGGGCTGTGTTGTCTTTCCCATCATGCTTAGCAGGTTTTTAGTTTTTCCAGCTGCACCATCAGTGAGAAGGACATGTGTGTGGTATAGACCTGCCTCTTGTGTGCTGTTAAAGTTAGTGAGTTTCCTGTTGTAAGGCTCAAGAGTGTCTTCGTTGGGTTTAACTCACACAATGTTAAGACGGCAGTCACAGAATGTGATGGAACACAAGTGCTCTTTGAAGCTGGATCGGAAATATCGGCAGGTTGGATCCGATATCCGATACTTAAATTATGCTGGTTATCAGATACTGGATCGGATCGGCCCCATCCCTACTTTTTATGCAATTCTTCCATTTTGGGTCAAGGGGGTCGCCGGTGCCCATGTCCAGCGATCACTGTGTGAGGGGCGGGGTACATCCTGGACAGGTCTCCAGTCCATCACAGTGTCACATAGAGACAAACGAGACAAACAATCATTCACTCTCTCACACCTAGAGACAATTTATAGTTACCAATCAGCCTAACATGCATGTTTTTGGTCTGTGGGAGGAAACCGGAGTACTCTGAGAAAATCTATGCATGCACGGAGAGAACATGCAAACTCCACCCAGAAAGGCCCCTGGACTGGGATTTGAACCAGGGACTTGCTCGCTGAGAGGCAGCAGCTCTACCAGTTGTGCCACCGTGCTGATCATGTCCCAGAAAACTATCCAAGATACTCAGCCTGAAGATCTACCATCCACTCAACAAAACCTGTTATCTCACCTCATCTCTCAGTACAGAACCCTGTCGGAACCAGAACCTCTCCTCCTCTCTTCAGACTCACATACAACAAAGACTTATTTCACCAACTGCACCAGCACGTGTAAATAAAGCACATTATTTTTCATGTCTGTCTCTGTTTTCTGTCTGCCACTTGGGTCAACCAATACCTGCAAATATGTCAGATCAATGCATGGTTTTTGTATCATCAGGTAATATTAATTGACCTATGGTGACCCCATTCAGCAACTCTCTGATCTACATGCCATTAAAATTGAACAGAATCACAGAAAAGATCCTTCATGCCTTGACATCACAAGTCATAAAGTCGCTGGAGAGGCTTGGTCCTTGGTCCTACCTTTCATTTTTTTATATTTTGTACGTTATCATTTATGGGATTGTCTTGTATTGTGTTTCTTTTGTAAAAAAAAAAATGAACAAATTTAATAAACATAAACATAAACAACAACACCTTGTTGTCATGGTTACAAATAATAACAAATGTCCAATAAATCTAAACTTCATCGTATGGTACAAACTGCAATGAAGGTGATAGGAAGAACTGATAACTTCTCCCTGCAGTCTATCTATGATGAGTCTGTCCTCAGACTAGCACGGAGGGTACTGTCTGACCCCGCTCACATCCTGAACTCACAATACGAACTGTTACCATCTGGCAAACGGTTTAGAGTCCCTGCTTTTAGACTTAACCGATTTAAAAATTCTTTTATCCCCACATCGATCAGATTGTTAAATAAAGTAGGTATATAGTAAGTTTTCCATGATGCTGCTGATGCTCTGGTCTGATTGTTGTTTCATTTACTGCTGGATGTATGTGGGAATGTGCAAAATGTGTTTTTATTGAGCATTGAATGGTCTTATTGAGCAATGTGTGTTTTTAAAAGCAATGTGTTTTTAACTGAGCAATAGGTTTTTATTTTATATGCTTTTAAATTGTTTTGTGTTCATGTGACTGTATTGTTGGTAGAAGTGTTGTTTGGCGTACGATGTCCAAGACAAATTTCCCCTTGGGGACAATAAAGTATATATCTATCTATCTATCTATCTAACAAATATTTTATGAGAATGCATCACATTCAGATTATGGCTTTATGTTGTTATTTTTGTAAAATACACATTTATTTAAATTCTAATGAATTTCGTTGAGATTCAGTTGGAACAGCTGTTAAATACCCCGGAAGTAGTGGCTTTTATGGGCTGCAGTGCCTCCTCGTGGTAATTTGTGGCTATTACAACTTATTGCAAAAGTAAATTACACAAGAAACAAAACAATTTTTTTGTAAATAAGCATATATTCTAACAAAAACGTTAGGTGTGGAATTTTATAGAGGATAATATAAATATAAATAGCAGAAACCAAATTTCCTTTTGTTGTACCTGTTTCCCACGTGTGCTTCCCCAACATGCTAAAAAAAGAAGAAGAAAAAAGCTTCCCAACATGCTAGCATTAGCATAGCAGAATCTCTAGCCCCACCCACTTCAGGAAGTTACTTTAAATGCTCATGTGCCAATGTTTACACTGTAAAAGTAAAAATGAGTTTTGGCTTTTAGGTTTGTTTAGGATTTGCTTATTGATTTGTGCCATGTACTGTAAGCAGATAATTATTGCAGCTTGTGTTAAATAATTTTTATATTGGTACTGCTCAGTGTTGGTGACAAATTGAACACCATGATCCATATTCTGCCACACTCCACTGTGTGTACAAGATCTGTTAGCAAAGTCGCTGTCGGACCGTCTGGTCCATCTGCAGAAAGCCTCCCAACTTCACTTACGTGAACATCCTCAGCACCTTCAGCGTCACCCATATCTAGAGAGTACATCTTTACTCACTGGTAAACATATAAATGACAGGAGACATCAACTTGGTTCACGTGGAACCCCCTGCTGCTCATACACACGTCCACACACTCTGGACGTCCAACGGGAAGAGAGAGATGGCTCCGCCTTTATTTCTCTTTATAAAGGGCGTAGCCTTCTGCCACATAAACTAGTGCCCACACAAATACATTAGTGTCACTCATCGTACATTCAACACCCCCACTCGATGGTGACACTCACACTCTGTGAATGACTTTTTAAAGTCCAAACATATAAGAACCAAATTTTTCTAACTTGGCTCTCGTAGCAGATTTTGTGAACACATCTGCAGCCATCTCGTCAGTAGGACAGTACACCAAAACAACTCAATCCTGTAACACACTTTCTCTGATAAAGTGGTACTTAAAGGTCCACCGACATGATTTTTTTTTACTATTCATAAAATTGCTCAAAATATATATATTTTATCATTTAAATATGTTCCTTTATGCAAACAAAATGATAAATCACTTTAATTTTGCTTTAAAAGTGATTTTGAACTTCAAGCCGTGTTTAATCATGGGAAATCTGATTACACCCGAACGCACCATCTGTGATGTCACACCGGGCAGAGCTCTGGGCTTGTCACAGTGCGCAGGTATGAGCAGCTCGACATGAAGGTAAGTCTGATACAGCATCAGACCTAAATTAGATCCTGTTGTTTCTTGTTCCATCACCCAAACTATTTTCTGCTTCCCAAAATGAAGACAAATAGCTCAAATCTTCACATAGATTGCTAAATTTGTCGGGTTTTAAATGGTCTGCTATTAAAGAGACCAGAGCCCTCTGCCCAGTGTTACGTCACAGATGGTGCGTTCGTGTGTAATTGGATTTCCCATGATTAAACACGGCTTGAAGTTCAAAATCACTTTTAAAGCAAAACTAAAGTGATTTAGCATTTTGTTTGCAAAAATGAACATATTTAAATGATAAAAGATATATATTTTGAGCAATTTTATGAAAATTAAAAAATCATGTCAGTGGGGCTTTAATGTCTATGTGTTTGCTCCTCTGGCGATTTACAGGATTCTTTGCAAGGCGTATCGTCCCTTGTGTAGCGTCCGCGGGAACTCAATAACCACACCGTGTCGCTTCGTTGCACCAAACTTTACTGAGCTCAAAACCCCCCACACACACACATTTACCCCATGCCGTAAAGCATCTCTTAAAGGCACAGTAACATGTCGTAACAAACAGAGCACACCATTACAGACCCAACAAACACATTAAACACTGTGATTTCTGAACACAACATTTTCCCCCCTTCACCCCCCTTGAAAACATAACACTTTGCAAAGAATAACAGATTAAACTGGGCTCAATAAAACACAGATTAATAGATCTTTAGTAACACCATCACCCTGTCACATAGTCCCCAAGCCAGACAGGCGGGGCCCTCAGTCTCTGGGGCCGTGCTGGCTGCTGAGTGGAGTCGGGCAAAGCTGGTGGAGTATCCCCCACCCGAAAAGTCATTGGCCTAGGCTGCCAACCCATTTCCGTTGCTGGGGTCAGCGGTGAAACAGATGCTGGTGGAGCAGATGCTGGTGGGGTGATGACCCTGTGCAGACGATTTGCGTGCCAACGACTCCCATTTTCCAGTCTGTATGTGGCCGGCCCCAATTGCTTAACCACCCGCAGTGGCTCTGACCAGAATGATTTCAGTTTATTTCTCCGATGAAGCCGTTTGATCCTGACCCAATCCCCTGCAGCCAGTGAGGGGGTCTGCACTCGGTGCGTGGCATCAAACCTCTCTTTCATCCGGGCCTGCGAACCCTTCACCTGAGCTCTGGCGTTCTGGAGCTCTGGGCTCCCGCGTGCAGGAGCTGGCTCAGCTCTCAGACAGTCCAGGGGTTGCTTCAGTTCGCGCCCGATCATCAGCATCGCCGGTGAAACTCCTGTAGTGGGATGCTTGGATGCCCGGATGGTCAAGAGGGTTTGGTTGAGAGCGTCGCTGAAGGTTCTCCCCTCCTCCAGACAGGCTCTGAGTCCATTTTTGAGAGTTTCATTGAGTCGTTCCACACCACCATTGCTCTCTGGGTGATAAACTGCTGTCCTGATGTGCCTGATGGAGCGTAGTGTGAGGAACTCTGTGAACTCTGCTGAGGTGAACTGGGCCCCATTATCCGTCGTAACAACACTGGGAAGGCCCCAGCGTCCAAACAGGTTGTCCAGGCGGTCTATGATGGTGTGTGCAGTGATGGAGCTCAGTTGACAAACCTCAGGCCACTTCGAGTGAAGATCATGAACAACCAGCAGGTAGCGAGCGTGAGCAGGTGCCCCCTGAAGTTCCCCACAGATGCCGACCTGAATATGTTCCCAAGGTGAAAGTGGCCAAGGGGTCGGGGTGAGAGGGGCTGTGGCAGGCTCACTCACAGCAAAGCCCAGGGCGAGGAACAAGTCTAGGCCCATAATGTTAGCTCCCTTCCGGGTGATGCAGAACTTGGCGTCAGGCGTAAATTGCTGATCATACTGGACAGGGAGGCGGACCACGCCCAGAGTGTCGATGGGAGAGTGACCGTAGCCCAACAGGGTTGTAGTGGCTGCTTCCAGGGGTGTACGGCTGAAGAAACGATCATACGTGCTTTTATTTAAAATTGACACTTTGGCCCCTGTGTCCACGAGGAGCGAGACGTGAGCTGCGCCCACGCGACATGTGCAGAGCTT